>JANHFL010008280.1:184277-202795 GCA_032468155.1 Oxyrhabdium leporinum
CTTCCCCTTCCCCTTCCCCTTCCCCTTCCCCCTTTCCCACTCTCCCCTCGTTCCTGATCCAGTGCCCACTAAGTCAATCCAATGAAAGCATAGCCCTTTGAGAACGAGGTGGGGTCTACCTCATTTTTATTTAAAGTTGGCACCCTTTGATTCACATCCTTCCTTCTGCAGTGCTCTGTAAGCTGCGGGGTTGGCACACAAAGAAGGAAAGCCACCTGCCAAAAGCCCACGGCCAGAGGCCAACATCTGGCATTAAATGGATCCCTGTGTAGCAGCTTTCCAGCATCCCAGCTTGTCAGGCCTTGCCACAGGAATGCCTGCAGAGGTAAGTGATGTTCTTTGACCATGTTTGTGAAGGGAAAAAGTCCCCAGCTTAAAAAACATTCCATTTACCCCAAGATGGAACCCACGTGCCAGACCTTCCTATTAAGAATCTGTGGCATATCCTATTATCCCAGGATTGCAAAGTGCCCTTAATTTGTGGAAAAAAACCAAAAACCTAAGTATGAGGTCTTCATCAACTATCTGCAATTTTTACAACCCCTTGAAGACTTTTCTTCGTGGAACTGGTGTTGATTTTTCCGCAGCAACTATTGTCCCTCAGCAGTGGGATAGCTTTCCATCTTTTGTACTGCTTTCGGCAAAACGACTCTTAACATTTCGCCAAAAGTGTACGGAAGATGAAATACTGGCCCCCATTTCTGTTTGCTCAGATTCCCTCTAAATTGGCTTTAAACACCAGCTCTTTTTACCTGCAGTGAAAGGCTAACTCAAGAGACAAATCGCATTTAAAAAAAAAATATATCAGCAATTTCACAGTTGGGATTTTCCCCTGCCTTTCTTTTAAAAGCAATTCTTGGAGGGCGACCGTCTTGATTTTGTGGGTTTTTCCATGTTGACTTTTCTATTTCGAGAAATACAGTTCACCATTTTTATTTTGACCAATTCTTTTGCTGTAAAAATTGTAGATCAAAGGCGGGTGTGTTGCTTCTGTGTCTTGCTCAATAAAAATTGGGCAAAAAAGCTTGTTCGCTTTCTCAGTTAGGACTGTGTTAAGGAAAATGGCACATTTGAAGATTCCATGGTTCAGGAAACAGCAGGATATCTCAACTTGGAAGTATGATTACACTAGATTTAGAGTATAAGATACCTTTTAGTTTTGTACAACACATGGAGCTTGTTCAAGGGAAGGGTTAGTGTGCCCTATGTGCATAAAACTCACCATTATTTCTGCTACTTGGTTTGCTCCTCCTTTGACGTCAACCATTAGGGATCACTTCTTCTGTTATATTTGTTTGCATCCATGAACTCTTTCTGCTCTGTTCTTCATCCATGCCCTTATCGTTCTTCTCTACATACACCCTGCCAACATCTGTAACAATTCTGATTAGCCTTTAATACAGGTAGTCCTTCACTTATGACAGTAGCTATTGCTACCGTTGGGATCAGCTGCTGTGATGTAACAAGACTTTTTGACTGAATCTAGTACCTATATGATACATATCAGGATCAACAATAGATTTCAGTTCCCTAACTTCATGTAACTTAACTTGGCTACTAGACTTCTACTTAGCAATAGTACTTAGACTTATATACCGCTTCCCACTGCTTTACAGCCCTTTCTAAGCAGTTTACAGAGTCAGCCTATCGCCCCCAACCATCTGGGTCCTCATTTTACCCACCTCGGAAGGATAGAAAGCTGAGTCAACCTTGAGCCTGGTGAGGCTTGAACTGTCGAACTGCTGGCAGCCGGCAGTCAGCAGAATTAGCTTGCAATGCTGCACTCTAACCACTGCGCCACCGCGGCTCTGTACTCGGCTGAAGTCTCTCAGATATATGACAAAGAACAATTAGAGAGGAACTTTTATTGCGGTCTAGAATGAAGCCACACTCTATGGTAGTGTGCCTTCTCTCAGCCCGAGGGCGCAGTTCCTTCTTGTATCCATGTTTGTTTAAAGCCATTGATTCTTCCACCTGGCCAACTTTCCAACACACTCCTTGCCCTCTGCTTCATGACCATTAAGCTGATTGGTGATTCATAGAGCTGACATCTCTGGCCTGAGAAGGACTGACTCTTGACTTCTTTCTCGCACCACGCATATTATCCGTGCACCCTCTATATTTTGAATCTGTGCATATAGAAATGAGAAGCATATGTATATCCTCCATTCAAAAAGTGGGTCTTGATGTGGACTGGAATATAAGAAGCTATCTACTTGGTTGGGAAAACCCTGTGTATGTGTGTCTTTATATAATGCAGGAATTGGGTCTGACTAGTCTAGAGAAAAGAAAACATGATAACAGTATTCCAGTACTTGAAGGGTGCCACAAAGAAGAAGGGGTCAGCTTATTTTCCAAAGCACCAAACTAATTCCAAACTAATCAAGGAGAGAAGCAACCTGGAACTAAGGTCCCTAACAGTGAGGACAACTAACCAGTGGAACAGCTTGCCTTCAGAAGTTGTAGGTGCTTCATCACTGGAGGCTTTTAAGAAGAGACTGGACAACCTCTTGTTTCGGAATGGTATAGGGTTGGTTGGACTAGAAGACCTCCAAGGTTCCTCCCAGCTCAATTCTGATTGATTTCAATCAGGGTTTGACTTTATAGCAATGTGTAGAATTTAAATGGTAAGACAAATTTCTACTCAGCTATTTATGAGGCAGAGGATCTGGTTCAAAAAATAAGAGTAAGTGTTTGCTATCCATAGTTTGAAAATCTGAACATCGACCGTAAGAATATGTTGCAATATTAGTTTGGCAGGAAACACAGATTCCCAATGGAGGCATTTATTTGGTTTTAATGACTATTGCTGGGTGCTTAGCTTCATTCCTCAACATTGTATTTAAAAACAACCCATCCAACAAGGTAAGAGTTGAAATCATTATTGATATGTTCATAACTCGAAACTTCTTTTTGAGATTTTATTGCCTGGTGAACATGCCAAGATCCTGAGGTTCAAAAAAAATATTTTAAACGAAGCTCCATGGATTTACAGGAATGTCCTTGGCTGAGTATTTCATGAAATATTTCTGAGCTGCATATATATCTGAATTTATTTAATTATGGATATTTGTATGGCAGCGTGTCCAATCAGAAGATTGTTTTGGTGGAGAGTGATGTTAAAGAAACCTCATCAAGTTCTGTTGCATGTTATGAGGAATATAATCCAAAAAAAGCAACAAAAAAAGAATATTTATTCTGATGGTTCAGAAACATGTTTTGAAAAGGAAAGGAGGCCTAAAGAAACTGTCATATAAGATCAGTTTCTAGATGGTTTATATTAAACATTGTCTACAGCCAAGATACACAATGAGCAGAGTCAGGTTTCAGCTATCATTGGCTGGTTCAAGCTCCAGTTGTAGGGTGAAGCTCACTACTGGGTACCCATATATAGTGAGGCTGCTCTAGAACACTTGTTCATGGTATCCTAATTTTCACCAAGACAGTTGTTAAGAAAATGCATGTTTCATCATGTTCCTTTATACAATCCTCTTTCTCTCTTGGGCTGTAGAAGTTGGTGACCTTAGGTAATCCTTAACAGTTCGTTTAGTGACCGTTCAAAGTTACAATGGCACTGAAAAACATCTGGCTATTTTTCACAGTTACAAACTTCGCAGCATCCCCATGATCATGTGATCAAAAATCCAGCTGCTTGGCAACTGGTTCATCTTTATGACCATTTGTCAACCCTGGAAGCCATAATTGCAAGGCCTCTGTAGGCTGGCACATATAAGCACCTGGGAATTAGGGAGGGGGTACTTTCTCATGCAGTTGGAAGTGTTGGTAGACAAAACAACATTCTTTTCTAATGTGTCAAGGCCATCCTGACCAGCACCTGGAAGAGGAGTGACAAGAAGAAAGAGAATGATGGGTATAGAATTGGATTGGGGAATGTGACCTATGATGATGGAGAGAAGGTGGATCTTTGATTCTCTTTTGGATGGGGAAAACCTGGGCCTTCAGATGCAGGTTTTTCCCAGATGTGCCAACATGGTTTCTTTAATAAATTCTTACTTGGGTAAATCTTTATCTGAGTGCTGAGTGAATTATTGAAACTTGGATGGAACGCTGACATGAATTTTGCCCCATGTTATGACCTTTCTTGTCACAATTGTTAAGGGAATCACTACAGTTGTTTAGTTACTAACACAGTTGTTAAGTGAATCTGGCTTCCCCGTTGACTTTGCTTATCAGAAAGTCGCAAAAGGGGATCATGTGAGACTGGAACACTGCAACCATCATGACTCAGTTGCGAAGCATCTAAATTTTGATCACATGACCATGAGAATGTTGCAACGGTCGTAAGTGTGAAAAATGTTCACGAATCACTTTTTTCGGTACCAATGTAACTTTGGACGGTAAATGGTAATGTTGTAAGTAAATGAACTGTTGTAAGTCAAGCACTAGCTGTACTTAGTTATAGCACATGATAGATAAATGTACTACTACCACTGTGAGTTACTGCAAGGAGAGCCTCAAACCTGGAAATAATGGCTAGGGGTGAACTGCTCTATCAACATGCCTTAACAGGGACCATTGGAGGAAACTGGTTGCCACCATCATTGTGAACTGAGCAGCAACAAGAAAAACAATGGCAGAAGCAATGAGCAGGTATCTGACAGTTCAATAATAATCCATGAAATATCTAATTAAGAAATTATTTTCTGCTGGATTACCCAACAATAATTGAGATTTTATTTTAGCACTATAATATCTTGAATAGGTCTATATTGATTTATCAGAGACACCCATCAGCACCAGTAATGGGAAAATTCCAGATGGTTAAAATTAATACCAGAGATTTCCAGTCTATTCAATGACTGCTTCAGCTTGTTCAGATTCTGAAGGCTATCAGCAGACTAGTTTCTGTTTTAGGTATTAATAGCACAAAAACAGTGAAAAGGGAATGTAGATAGTCCTTGCTTAATAACTGGTCATTTTATGACCTGTCAAAGTTATGATGGTCATAGAAGCCTGGAATCTTTATCATATTCCTTCTTTTCTCTTTTTTTTTCTTTTTTGTTGCACTTTTTATTCTTTCTTGATTTTTTTTTCTTTTACTTTATATTTGTTTTCACTATTGTAATCAAAATCCTTAAGAAATATATGCATAAAGGAAGAATGTATAAATGGCGTATCACAAAAATGAATCCCCTCAAAATTATGAAATGTTTTAGTTATATCCTCCCTAAAACGAGAATACGATTGACCCATTTTCACAAAACATTCCTCAAGCCATTTTTGACTAGAAAATATCACTGATCCTGAAGTATCATCCGGAGTTTAGAGGAAGCCAGTACTCCCACAGAACCACATTAAGCAACAGTACTCAATTCCAAGTGAGACACAGAACTAACTATTCTTACAATCCAAATGGAGTACCCTTCAGAATGATTGCAGCTTTGCTTGTTTAAATCCATCAAGTAACCAACAAGTACTCCCAAACAAATGCTTCCTAATACTTGCTCTATTGCAAACGCTGAAGCTGTAGTTGCCAGTTATCTCCAATGCTGACTAACTAGCCACTGAGGCACAGGTGGTCGCCCAAGCAATGTCAGAATTTTTTTTCAGCAAACTTTCAGATTTCAGTTATATAATTATTTTAAATGCTTGATTTCTACTGACAGTTTAACAATTTGAAAGTCCCTTTCCTCCCCTGCTGTTACAAATAAGGAGTTCTAAGAATAAAGAGAGTGAAAACATTCTTATATCGCTGAAATTAGAATGATTTTTTAATATAGTTACCTAACAGGCTTGTTTTCTGGACCAGTGTCTCGGAAACCCATTTCTTCCAATTTGCATCGCCGATATAATTCATAGTGGCGCATATGAGTCTGTTCCCTGAGATCTTCCATATTTGTACAAATCAACATTTCCCGAAGTTTCACAAAATCACAGTGGTTCTCATTCTCCACTAAGGAAGGTACAAGTAGCACTTTCTTAGAATATATTAAAAACAGTACATATAGCAGAACAGCAGCAGCTTTCTAAAAAGCTGTTTATGCAAATAAGCATCATACCATGTCAAAGGGGCCCTACCTTCCTGGACATTGTCAAATTATGTTATGCAGTCAGCAAAATAAGATCTAAGCAAACTAATCTCCATTCCTTAACACGGTATAAGTATGGCTAATCTTTGAACAACCCTGAATACATATCTCCCCCCCGCCCTGTGTAAAACCTATTATTTATTAGAATTTTAGCTTCAGGAGTTAGTTTTAGATAAACTAAGATAATTTTAAATAAGTAACATTCTATTTCTTAGTTTTACAAAGTTTATACTGGCAATAATAGTGGTAACAATATTCTGTACTATACTTTTAGCGTGTGTTTTATATGCACCCTTCCTCTTTTACTTTTAAACAGTTTTTCATTGTTTTGGTCTAGGCCAATTTCTGACCAAAATAAACTTGGAACTGAACTGAATAAGTATCACAACTGGAAAGAAAAAAAGTTAATGATCGCAATCTGAGTAAAAAGATCTACAAGGCTTCTCCAGTCAACTGTTCCCAATTTTTTTTTCCTCTCTCCTATACCAGATATTTCAAGGATGTTCCAATTCTCAGGGAGACAATTTTAGGTGGAATGCAAATGCGGAAAAAGATGGAAAAATATTTAACTGCAGGTGGCATCCAGTGCTGCTTCCAACTTTCTTAAAAATTATGCAAATGAGTAGGTCTTGCAAATGTTACACCCTTTTAAAATTATGTAAAACCTTAAGGCAAAAATAACACTGATACTTATTTCTTTTCCTGATAAGTCATTAATATTTAAATATAAATATGAAAAGTGAAGTAGTGGATGAGCTTCTGTCTAATACATGTTTAAACAGATGTCAAAAATAAGTAGTTTAGATCTACAAGTAGACAGCCCATTTGATAGAGTGGTTAAAGGTGCTGGATAGAAGCAGAGGAAACTGTGCCTCTGACTAGGCATAGAAGTGAGCTTGGGTACTTTGCACCAATCCCTTTCTCTCAGGCCTTAGGAAAAGGCAGCAATGGAAGCTACTTTCGAAAATTCTGCCAGGAAAAACTGAAGGGACTTGTTCATGTTGTCATCTATAGTCATGAGTGAACTGAAGGCTTTCTATAATTTTTAATATACTGTGTTTTTCCGAAAATACGACCTACTGAGAAGTCCTACCTTGATTTTTACACATTCACCCAATATAAGTCCTACCTCCCCTAAATAAGCCCTAATTAAGACCCCGCCCATTCCAGGGTACACAGATAAAAATTAAGCTAGGGTGGGGATGGGGGGATGGATCTACCCTACTACTTACCTTTGAATAGTTGCAGCCAGGCCTTGCACACCTCGGCCCATTTCTTCTGCAGCTAGCAAGGTTTTTCTGAAGGCCACTGTAGCCGATAACAGAGCTCGGATCTATCTGGAGCTCTGTTATTGGCTGAAGAGACTTTCAGGAAAGCCTTGCTGGCCTTGCCAGCTGAAGAAGTTCCTGAAGGCCTCTGATAGTGAAAAAGAGGTCAGGGGCAACACGTGCAAATGAGTTGAGTCAGTGGACATCCCCCTGCCCCCTGAAAATAAAACCTGGTGCCTTTTTGGTGGCAAAAAAAAATCTAAGACAGGGTCTTATTTTGGGGGAAACACGTTAGTTCTTAAATAGAAATAGCAATATTACTTAGACCTATATACCACTTCACAGTGCTTTACAGCCCTCAGTGGTTTACAGAGTCAGCGTATTGCCCCAACAATCTGGATCCTCATTTTACTGACCTTGGAAGGATGGAAAGTTGAGTCAACCGTGAGCTGGCGAGAATTGAACTGCTGGCAATCGGCAGTCAGCAGAATTAGCCTGCATTACTGCATTCTAACCACTGAGCCACCACAGCTCTAAATAAGCAGCATTCTTTCATGATGACTTATAAAAAGATCTAACTAAAAGTAATTTACTAACATATAAATTAATCTATAAGTTGTAGATTGAAAAGACATATCAGCGAGGCAGAAGTTGTTATCCATATAGTTCATCTTGGTACTTCTAAAACCTGATCTTATATTTGTTTTAAAAAAAGATCTTAAGATATCAAAACTTACTTATCCCAGAGTTTTCCAAAACTGGTTTCATACATATTGACATTTCATTATATTTAATTATTTATTTCTTCAGAAGATTATATATAGTTCATTTTATGCTTCTTCATATTTTATCCTCTTATATAGCAAGTTAGATAGAGAGAATGAAGGTTGAACATCACACAGAGACTGAGTGGGAAATCTAAACCTGGATCTAATACAAACTTCTATGATTCACATATCATGCTTACAAAATAACTACTTATCATTCTGAAAATGGTATGCTTAGAATTATGGCCAAGATGAGGATTTTATTTAAAAGTTGTCTTATAGTACTGTAACAGTTTCTGAAATGAACAACTTTACTTAACAAAACCTAAGAAATATATCTGGTTCCAGAATATGAAAAAATGTTGACTCTATTCTGGAATCTGTTAAAAAAATATGGGAAATAGAGTCCTTAAAGTGTTGCAAAATGCACACTTATTTAATTAAAAGCAGACATTTAACCAAAAATTTAATTCTGGATGAAGAAGAGACTAAACTCTTGTTTACCTTGCACAATGCCCCAAGGATACTGGCGAGCCTTTACAACTTTGTTACCGATCTTTAACTCTTCTGTACTCCCCACTATAGCAAATGGCAAGTGTCCCTGAGAAACAGATAATACATTAAATGGCACAGATGAAATTAGAATAAAATAAAAAGTTAGTGTATTGACTAATTTGTACATATATTTTATAATGGGTGAAAGGGCTGCTGTTGCATGTATAACCAAAACCTGAATGGAAAAGTCTCTCTCCTGGAAACGTGGCCATTTAAGTTTCAAGTTTGACATCAGCCGCAACCTCAGGGCACGGGCAGGGGCAGAGGAGGGGCTATATTTACCTGGGAACTCCTTTAGCTATCAGAAGAGTGGAATGTGAAACCTTGTTTATGAACTTGGGAAATTTATAGGGAACACATAGGCAGATCCTCAGTTCTACATCTCATCCTCTGGCAGCTGAAACAATGTCACTAAGGTTCTGTCTCATTTTCTAACACTAGATTAATTTAAGCACTAGTGAAAAGCAAGGATTTAACTTTATAAATTATTTAGATTTATTAAAATATCCAGTCTAAAAAGGATAATAGAATTCCTATTCCTAGAGGGAAATATTTCTGTTTAGGCTATTTCTAGGGATCTAACTATATTGAGAAACCAGTTCCTCACCTTCTCAGGCTGAAACTTGGACAGGAATTTTTTTCACAAATCTCATTTCAACTTTAGCAGATATAAATAACTGAAGCTATCAACCAATGAGTTCAAAAATTATGAACTGTCGAGATACTAGTGGAATGATCTGGGTTATTCAAGCAGCAACTCCAGAAACACTAATATAACTATTCCAGGATGTCAACTGACTTCTGATAACTGAGAAAAATATGTCTGAAAAGCAGTCTTACTGCCTGGAAAAAATATAGCTGTAGAGCTTCAGGGTAGCCTTCCTATGTTAGTGTCACTCTTTCAAAAATGAAGCTATTCTTCCAAATCTTTGCCCAAATTTTGAACTGGTCAAGAGTCATTGTGCTTCTAAACATTGGCCTGGTAATTTTTTCTCATAAAGGTACTGCCTCCCACGTAGAAGACAGTCCCTTGTCAAATATTTTTGACAAGGTGGTTCTACCATGTAAGGTGGTAGAACTTTCGCACTGCCACTATAGTAAAAGGAGACAATTGTGGCAGAAGGAAAATTTTGCATTAAGGCCTCATACTAGAATATGACACATCCAATAGAGAATGCAGACATCAGAAGACATAAATTAATATTTAATAAATTTATTACGTCAGTAAAATCTACACTTCTCACACTTTCATAGAACAGAATTTAGAGATTTACAAAAATTAAAAGGAGCTATCCTCAGCAGAAAGATTGAGAAACCCTAGCCCTAAAGTGCTTAACAACAGATCTCTCTTTCTCATTCTATCATTCTATCTGACTGTCCGTCCATCTGTCGGCCTATCCATCTATCCATCCATCCTGCAAGTGCAGGATCTCCTTTTTTCAGGTCAACTTAGTGTT
Organism: Oxyrhabdium leporinum; assembly: GCA_032468155.1. Lineage (NCBI taxonomy): Eukaryota > Metazoa > Chordata > Lepidosauria > Squamata > Cyclocoridae > Oxyrhabdium > Oxyrhabdium leporinum. The sequence goes on from JANHFL010008280.1 coordinate 194,375, forward strand.
GATCTATTGGTTGCAAGAGGAATTGACTGATTGGCTTGTCAGGTGATGCCAGAGCCTGACATCATAGGTTGAGATAGACTGGCTGCTGGATTTCATCGCTAAAGCAATACTATAACTTACAGTCTCCTGATATCTAGCCTGGTACCTTAACCACTATACCATGATGCAGAGACATGGTGGCTTAGAACAAAAGACTAAACACCTACAGTACAATATAAAGAAGAAAATATCCACAGTAATTTCAGGCTTGTGATTAAGGTAGCCACTCAAGAACTCTCTTTAGCATAAGCACTCAAAGAAAATGAAATCTGGAATGTAAAGATGGGTTCTAGCAACATTTTAAATGTATGCTCTAAGTGCCTCTAATGCAAATTCAATTCAGATTTCATATATGAATATTGTGTTCTACAAAAGAAAAACACACTTATGGTGGAATGTTTTCTGCTAAAATGTAAAATGTAATTGATGAACAGTCCAGAAATGAAAGTCCAGAATGTTGGAAGAAACATGGCAGCAGCAGTTCCCATTAAAATGCTACCCTCCATAATAAAAAAGAAACCAGTAATTGCAGACAATGAGTCTCTAGTTTGAATACAGTATCTTTGGAAATATACTTACATTCATGGTAGCATTAATTTTAGCAATGCTCTCATCATCTGTTGGAAACTGGTATATTTGAACTCCATTACTGACCAGCTCACTCATGATTTTGATCTTAAATTTCTGCAGTTCAGATTTGGAAATCGTATCTGCTTTGGCTATAACTGGAATAATATTCACCTGTTAAAGAAATCAGATTGTTATGAAATATGCAAAGATATCAAAATCCTGGCACATTATTTGAACTTTTGAGGTACCAGTTACTATCACTGAACAGGTAAGTTTTTATACTGCACAATATACTGTCTTTTTAGAGATACAAGATAATGCTATAATAACCTGAACAATTTTCACCCATCTGTTTAGTCCATTTAGCCTTTGGTCCACCATTAAACTGATCAGGTATACCGCAGAAGATTTTAATATGACTAGATAAAAGTTCTTTAATAAATATGAGGTATCAGTTTCATTAGAAATAATACAAGAACTTTTCCTTTAAAGAAAGAAAAAGTTACTGTTATCAGAATGAATTTGTATTTCCTACACTTTCAAAGAGGAAGATAACATTATTTTGGGACTGATTTCATGTAAAACACATTTTTTAAAAAAGTATTTACATGTGCCCCAACAATCTGCATTAGATTTCTTATGTTTCTTTTGATTTCTTCAATTAAATGCTAAGCAAGCTTGAATATCTGTGAACAGACAATATTTTAGAGCGTCTGAAGGAATACTGGCAATCTCAAGTGAAACCTTTGATATGTGTATAAATAATGCAGAAAGGTTGCTGTCATGTCTTCTTGCCATTTTGTTAAAGAAATGAGTATTGCTGCTTTGGGGTAAAATGATCCTTTTGTAGTGACGGTATCAAGGCTTCTAGAGGTTTTCTCCAGACTCAGCTACAAGTTAAAAATCAGATCATTTTTAAAACCTGACTTTCCAGCTAATTAACAGTCTTTTATGACAACTTGTCTCTGTCATAATAGTTTCTTTAGTTTCGTTACTTAGGTTTGGTAAGAAATGCAAGGAGAACTACATCACTGCAAGGAATGAATGGAAACTAGAAATGGGAAGGAGATGGAGGAAATAATCCAAGCCTAAAAGTGCTAAATCCAGATCCCATTCTACCCCATTTTATCACTCCACTGATCAGGGGTGTCAAACTCAATTTCATTGAAGGCCACATAAGGATTATGGTTGACTTTGGGGGGCTGGGCTGGCCGTGGCCGTGGCCGGGGTGGGTGTGGACATGACCAGGTCCCACTGCTGCTGTGCTCGCTCTCCTTGGCCAGGTTGCTCATGGTGTGTGCAGGAGGGCAAAGTGTGTGGTTCAGAGGGAGGTCCACTCCATCTCCTTACGAGGAGACCCGGCTTTGTAACCAAAGCATCTTCAGTGATAGGATGAGAGACCACCAGGAGAGGCCAGGAGGAGGGGACAAGGGGATGGCAAAAGGCAGCAAGGATGCTGGTGGCCAAGTGCTAAGGCAGGATTTACCTCAGACCCTCACTCAGTCTCATTATCATCTCCTTCCTTCCTTCCTTCCATTTCCTTTCCTTTCCTTTCCTTCCCTCTCCATTCTTTCTTTCTTCTTCCTTCCCCTCTTTCCTTCTTTTCCCTTCCTTGCTGTCTTGCCCTCTTTCCTTTTCTTTGTCTTTCCTGTCCCTTCTTGGATGCTCAAATGCAAAAGGGGAAACATTCTCCACCTTGTGATCAAATGCCACTTTTGCTAGTAATTTGTGGCCACTTATAAGACTGAGAACAAAGTAGGCTGAGTTTATCCCATGCCTGCATTTCATGGGGGCTTCTGCAGACTATAGGGTAGTACAGCAAAACTGTCAAAATGATGGCTCTGATAGTTGATCAGAGCTCCTCTGTTTTTTATGTGCATCAGTTTTAGCATTTAAGAACAGAGGTAAGTTAGTTGCTTTTCTATTGATATATAATCCTTAAAAGGACTCTCCTGTAGGGACTATGCCATGGTCTAATTCAGATGGAAATATTGCAAAGGAAAATATTTTTCCCCCACTTGCTTCGTTGTGTTTTCCTCACTGGAACTAGCTGCTTGCAATACACAAGGAGGGGATAATTTCCCAAGAGCTCACAATTCAAGAATACCAATGTGCACATGAGGTATCTCAGGGTGGGAAAGGCTGGGGGGGGAGTAGTGATAGAACAGGCCCTGAAACCCTCCCTGACCCACTAAGATACCTCATGCTTCTCCCTCCCTTCCTGCCACAAGGACTTACCTTGCAAAATCTGTCTCCTCTCTTTGTTTCTCTGTTTCTTTGCCTCTGAGGAAGGGAGAGGAGATTGGCTGGGAAATGCTTTTCATGCCAAGAATGGATGCTCCTGGGTGCTATAATATCACACAGATTCAGGCACCCATCCGCTTTTGCAGAGTGTCAGGGACCCAGAAACTTTCATTCTCAGTACAAAAAGTGTTTGCCAGTCTCCTGTTCCCCCTGCCCCCCCCCCAACTACTTTCCACTTAACTACTTAATGAGACCTTGTTGTCCTATGGAACTTGCATGCAAATGGAGTGAGCCAGAGAGAGAGAGAGAGAGAGAGAGAAGAGGAGGGCTCTTCAAATTGTCTCTGTTTGTGTGTGTGTATGGGAGAGAGAGTGATCTTCAGCCAAGCTTCTGGCAGAGGCACGGACAGCAAGAGCTGCCTGAGCAGCAAGATGGTGGGGGGTGGAGTATGAAGCAAGGCAGGAGTGTGTGGAGCTGCCCTCCCCACATCCCCCACCGGCTTACCTGAGTGCCCTGCCAGACAGGCACTGAAGTGCTGCAACTGCCGCTGCAGAGAGAGAGGGGGGGGGAGGGGGGCTCTCCAAACTGTATGTGTGTGTGTGAGAGAGTGTGTGTGAGAGAGTGAGCATGTTATCCCTGCTTTAGTTGGAGCATTTAAGTTGCTGGTGGTGGCAGCAGGGGAAAGGGGCAGAGACCGTTTTTCTCCTCATCCTCCCCAGTGAAGCAATGGCAGCCCCTAATGATTGCCCCCTCCCCAACCAGTCAGCCAGCACTGCCTGACCTGTTCCCTGACTATAAGTGAGCAGCACATCAGGGCCATGGATGGCATTGGTTCCTGCACCCAGCCAATTCTGATTCCACAGCCAGCCTTACTGTTTGGAGGCTGAATGGAGGCTCCGCACCCCCCATGCCTTGCTTTGTACTCCACCCCCCACCGCTTCACTGCTCAGGTGGCTCCTGCTGCCCGTGCCGCTGCCAGCAGCTTGGCTGAAGATCATACTCTCTCCCATATACACACACAAACAGAGAGTTTGGAGAGCCCACCTCCTCTCTCTCTTTCTGTCTCTCTCTGTAGCGGCAGTTGCCGTGCTTCAGTGCCTAGCTGGCAGGGCACTTAGGTAAGCCAGCAGCTCCACACACATCCCTACCTTGCTTTGTACTCCACTCCCCCACTGCCTCGCTTTGTGGCCATCACACCAGTGTGTTGCTCAGCCTCCTACTAGATTATGGAGGTGAGAAAGGAGAAGAAGTGATGAAGAACAAAGCGAGGTGGTGGTGGTGGTGGAGGACAAATCAAGGCAGTGGGTGCAGAGCTGCCCCATCCACCCTACCCCACCCTGCCTTACCTGAGGGCCCTTCAGCCAGGCCAGCCAGGCCAAACCCTCACCTCATCACCACCCAGGGCAACCACATCCCTCTTCACTAACTTTTCTAGCTCCTTTTACCGCTGCCTCGTGCAGAGCAACTAAAGTAGTCTGTGGGACTATGGTAAAAAAAATAGTTCAGATCTTCCAACTTCTCAAAAAAAAAAATATCTCGCGAGGTTGGAAGGTCTGAACTATTTTGTTTAATTATAGTCCCACAAACTACTTTAGTTTCTCTGTAAGCGGCGATGGAGAACTGGGCCTGTGTGTGTTCACGCATGCCAGGATGGCATGGGCTGGGCCGAAGTGAGGCAGGCTGGACCCTTACAGTTTCCAGGATGGCCACCCGGGCCGGATTTGGCCTCATCACATGTTACAGCCACTAATTTAATTCTTTTTTAATTAATTTTAAACCTGTACATCCGCATTGTTTTAAACAGAAGCTGTGAACCACCCCGAGTCTTCGGAATGGGGCGGTATATAAATACAAAAATAAATAAATAAATAAATAAATAAAATATATCAGTCAGCAATAGGGAGCTTGCTATATCTGTCACAGTGGTCCAGACCAGACATATCTTGTGCGGTAAGCATCTTAAGTCGCTTTACTACTGTCCCAATGCAATTGCATTGGATGGGTGTAAAAAGGATTCTCAGGTATTTGAAGGAAACTGTGAATTTAGGTCTTCAAATACAGGTCTCTGAAGAATTCAAATTGAAATGTTATGTTGACAGTGATCATGCCAATAATGTAAAAATCAGGAAGTCCAATTCTGGAATTGTGGTATTATTTGGAGGGTCTTTAATTGGTTGGAAGTCCAGAAAACAAACAACTGTTGCAATTTCTACGGCAGAAGCATAATTTATTGCTCTATTTTAACATTGTTCAGAGGTAACTTGGTACATACAGCTGTTAAAGAATTTAAACATAAAGGTAAATGAAGCTGTAACCGTGGTTGAAGATAATGCTGCTTGCATTAAAATGGCAACAGGTGACAGTTTAAAAATAGAAGCAAGCATGTAGATATTAAATATTGTAATATAAAAGAAGCCATCAAATATAAGTTAATTAGCTTGCTTCACAGTTCTTCAGAGGACAATCTAGCAGATATAATGACCAAGCCATTGGGTGGGGTGCACCATGGGAAGAATATTGGTTTTATGTCTATTCCAGCCATAAAGGGAGGAGTGTCAGTGTATAATAATTCATGAACTGGCGACTTCCAGCTGACACTGCGGTGCCGTGCTCCCACACTGAGTTCTCCCTGTTGGAGGGTTCTGAAAGGAGCTAAAGCCACCCTGGAGGGGTGGTGAAGAAAAGAGGGGTACCCTGTAGTTTGGGGAGAGCAGCAATTCTCCTGCTGGATCCAGGGCCTCTTCCCTCTCCCTCGACGAGAAGAGGCAGTCATCAAGGCAACAAAGAAATGTGCAGGAGTGATGCGAATGAACAGTGATTGGAGCTGGGCGAGAAGATTCCTTTTTTATTTAGACCCTAACTTTAAAGAAAGAGAAAAATCCAGGAAAAGAGACTCTTAGAACTATCTTTTAAAGCAGCGAACTACCATAGAGGGAAAAATCCTAGACCTTAAAGAAAAGGAACTAAGGGGAGAAAAGCTACAGATCTTTTAAAACACAGAAAATTGGACTTTTAAATTGGGTAGGCGTTGTTTTGGAAAGGCATTATAAAATGCTGGACTATCTACTTGAATCTGTTTGAATAGTTGACTTTGCTTCCATAAATTGAATTAAATTTGGATTAATTAAATTTACAAGACTTGAAACAACGCTGAAACCTAACCTGAGGGTGCCATCTACTGGTGAATAGAATATACCAGACCTCTACAAGTTTAGAAATACCTTTTGATGAGAGGAATAAACAACATTCATCTGGAGGACTGTGGTGACACTAACTAGCTACTGTATGATTACTGCAGACTTTATTATGAGAATAAGGAAGACTTTTAAGTAAAGCAAAGTGATTTTTGACTTGCAGAAGCTTCCTGGACTACTTAAATTGAATTGATTAATAATCCTGAGATGTAAAGGACTATGATTATTGAACTACTTGAGGAGTAACATTGGACTGGAATATATTGCTTTTGGACTTGAGTAAGAGCGGGACTTATTAAATTAAGACAAGATGCTCCATCAAGGGGAGAGGAATGAAATTTCAAGAGAAATGCCATTGATGTTTCAAAGCATTAGGGGTACAATGGAAAAGAATCACAGAGAGATAAAGTGACCTAATGCAAGATATATATGGGAAAATAGAAAATATGCTACAACTGATGATGAATGAAGATCAAAGAGTCCAGGAAAGAGAGGAGGCAGCAGAAAGAATGCAAGAAAAGACAGAACGGACAAACCAGAAAACAAAGCAAGAAGATGAGAAGGAGAAGACAATAAAGACAATGACTGATGAAATAAACCAAGGGAAAAATACTTTAAGAGATTTAAAAATGGAATTGGATAACTTTTGAAAGGGAAATATGGGTTTGGATGGATACTCTGGAGACCTGGCAGCTTAGGAGAATAGAGATGGGAGAAATATTCAGTCTGAATGGTGAAGATACAGATGTTGACAAGACAAAGTTCCAAGACAGGAGTATGGGAGGCAAGCCAAAAAACGAATAACAATTGAAGTATTAAAATGAACGAAAGATGATGGATAGAAAGGAAATATACATATACATATACACATACATATGTGTGTGTGTGTGTGTGTGTGTGTGTGTGTGTGTGTGGTTGAAAAAGGGCATTATGATATATTTTTTTTAATAATAGAATATAAGTAATAATTTGATCGTAAAGATTAGCAGGTGAAAGATGATATTACCATGTATGTTTATAACATCGTTAGCATTAAAATGGAATATTGAAATATTGAATAACCACTTTTTTAAAAAAACATGTATATTAATATTAGGATTATATAAGGTTGATTAATATAACAACTATTATGATTATCATTATTGATGTTTGTATCAAAATAAATTATATCCAGGGGCCACTCTGTTCATGTATTGATATTGATGTTTATTTAAAAATAAAAATATAATAAAACATAAAAAAATAAGTAACTGGAATGGCCATGGCAACAAGTCAGCCAATGGGGACTGTTTGGTGACTGAGACACAGGATTTGTTGTGTGAGTCATGCGAGACGGCTTGGAGCCTGGGCGTGGCTTAGCTTAACTGTTCTGTGTATAAAAGAATTTATTTGTCTTTCCTTGAGTGTTCTAGTGCTTCTTCTTGCACTTGCTACTTCTTCTCTCTACCATGTTGCAAGAGCTGCATGGGAATTGTATACATGCATCATATTTTATATTATTGTATGTAAAGGAGTTTCTTCTTTATAATGAATCCTGCTGAATTATTTGTTTGTGTGCTGGCTGGATCGCTACAAACTCTGACATATTTTCATTTGGATATTTTGTGCTTGTGATGAAAAAAAATGAAACTTGACTTTGGTTTTGTTGATCAGAAAGATTTGTCGTTATAGAAATGTATATTAAGGTATAAAAGCAAAAAGTTGAGGTTGGAGTGTTTTTATCTTGTACTGTGCTAAGAAGAGTTGGAAGTCAAACAACCACCCACCCCCCCGGATCTCACACCTCCTTTTCCCCACTCCTTTTCTCTTCCCTTAATTTCCTATTTTTTATTTTTTGTTTGTATTTTATATAATTAAAAAAATAAAAAATTGAAAGAAGTTCCCAAGTGTAAGAAACACTGGACTGGATATTTAGATTTGGTTGAAAGAAAAGATTTATAGGTTAGATTATAAGTTGATTCAGTGAAAGAAAGCTAAAGAATAACTAAAAAAACCAGTTGAATTAGTCAGAAAATTAAACAAGAACTGGTAACATGGGAGATTGAATTATGTGGTGTTTTTCATCCAGAATAAAACAAACCACACAGTGAAATTGTGATCTACAATTATAACTATGTAAATATCCTTTGCTGACTTGGATTCTCTTTTTTAACTCATAATGCTTTAGAATTTGAAATAACTAATTAAGAAAATCTTGATCTCATTACAGTATAAATATCTTTATTCATTCAATTAATAAAACATTGTTCAATATTCTTGTATTGTAGACATTGTAAGAACTTGCTTCTTTTTTTTTATACATAAGTTTTTATTTTATTTACATACAATCAGTCTTCTATTACACGGTGTGTCGTCTGGGTACAAATATTTGCGA
>JANHFL010008280.1:222369-243373 GCA_032468155.1 Oxyrhabdium leporinum
AGATAGATAGATAGATAGATAGATAGATAGATAGACAGACAGACAGACAGACAGACAGACAGACAGACAGACAGACAATCAATAATGGCAGTGATTTGTTACTGCTTCTTCCAGAATGCTTTTCTGATTTTCCATTCTACACTATAGTTCAGAAAATCTCCCATCCAAATCCTAAGCAACTCAAATCCTACTTAGTTTCTAACCAGGACACAACTAGCCATGTGTCACCACCAATTGAGAACTTTGTCTATATTTGAAAGTAAATCTCCTGAACTCTCAGAAGCTAATGCAATATCCTGATTCGGGACACTGGATTAGAATGAGGGAAAGTCAAGTTCAGCTCCATACTCAGACATGGAAAATCAGGGAAGTGACTCTGGGCGAGTCACTATTCCACAGGTCAGCCTACTTTACAAGGTACAATACCTCAAATTCCCAGAGGAAAGAAGTATAACTCTAACTAATAACAATGTCTACAATATTAAAAAAAATTCTCTAAGCAAGCACTCACTGATTTTGGGGCAGCAAACTTTCCTATTTTTGTTTGTCTGCAGTCATGGCAAGAGGCTGGTGCTTTCGGATTTACACAAAGCTATAAGTGATGGGGGAAGCTGGAAGCGTTTATATGGGTGAATGAAAACAATCTGGGTCCCACAGCGCTGCCCTTTTTGGATAATTTAGGCCGGATCCGGTGCCCATCTAAATCAATGGGGCGAAACGGCTCTCGTGGATTGCAACTTCTCTTTTACCAAAAGTAAGCCCGGGCGGGAATCCAATGGGATTTCCTGCCCACAAAGCGGGCATGTGGCCGCAGCCGGAGAGGGACCTTTGTCGCCCAGTCAAGGCCGGGTCTCCCTCTGCCCACACCCCAGGGCGCGCTCCGGACTTACCAGCTGCCGAGCCACATCGGAAGAAGCCATGACATGAGGGGAGGGGTCACCGCGCGCCAAAGACAATGGAGAGGGAGGGTGGGAGCCAGTGTCGAACTTCCAACTCCAATCCCAACAGCTGGAATGTAACTGGTGGTGATGAGAGGCCGCGCGGAAAGGAGGGCGGGACCAAGGCCCAGCCAATCCCGTCCCGACGGCAGAAGATGCTGCCCAAACCGCAAACGAATGTAGCGGGAGGATGGGGTACGAGCGGCGCTATCTTCTACGGGGGAGTAGGAAGCCTACTCTCTTAATATGGGAGGAGCATCGCGAGGGCGTGGTTTCGGAGGGGTGTTCCGACCTTTCCTTCTCAGCGGCGAGCTTCTTTAGAGCCTCCCCAGCGCCGAGATTCATTAAAAGGGAGGGGAGGGCAGTTTGAAAACGGCAAATAGGCGCCTCCTTGTTTCCCTCGCGGACATCACGTGAGCAAGGAGGGGGGGGCGCGCGCTTGATAGGGTCCGGCAACCGAAGGAGGGCGGAGAGGGAGAAGCCGGATTCGGGCGATGCCGTCGGGTGTTTCGTGGCAGCGACGATGCCATGGCGGGCCAAGCGAAGGAGTCAGAAGGGGATCCCGCGCTGAAGGCTAGCGGTCGGAGTGGACAAGAGGGGCGCCGCCGCTGCCGCCAGCGGTCTGTGGGCGCCTATGGCCGCGCCGGGGGAGCTGGACCAGGACACGGTGCTCCGGTTCTTGGCAGAGCGCGGAGGCCGGGCTCGCAACGCCGACCTGTTGGAGCATTTCCGTGGCTTCCTTACGTCGCCGGAGCCCGAGAGTCGCGCCCGGGCCCGCGAGCACTTTAAGGAGCTGGTCAACGCCGTGGCCACGGTTAGGCAGGAGCCCGGCTCAGGGACCAAGTATGTGCAGTTGCGCAAGAAATATCGCGGCGCTGCCGGCGGTCGGAAATCAGAAGCGGAGGCGGTCCCTCCGGCCGAGAACGGCTCCGGTGCTGTCGGATACCCCGAGGACACGCCGCGTCCCCCTTGCGCTCCTCGCGGCGAAGGGGACGGCGGGGACAGCCACGATGGAGGAACGGCCCGAGAAGAGGAAGCCGGCGCCGAACCGCTGAAGGGAGAGAAGGTGGCGAGAGGGGATCCCTCTGCCGCTTCTGGAGAGCTGCCCTCCGAGGAGAGCGACGCCGCCCCCTCGGAAGCACCGCCGGAGGCACTTCCATCCCGAATCCACCAGGCACCTCTGGCGAGCCCAGAGAGCCCAGGAGAAGGAGGCGGCGGCAGCGGCAGCGGCAGCCGGGAGGCAGAGCAGAGCAGCCCGCGGCGCCTAGAGGCGGCGGCGACGCCCTCGGAGAAGCTCGGCGGGGACGCCGCTGAGGCCCTGCCCGAAGAAGACTCGCCGCCCTCCACGAGCCCAGCTGTCGGCGCCCCGGCGGGCGGAGCCTCTACCGGCGCCAACACACCCAGGTGTGGGCACAAGACCTTCCGGGAGCGGATGCTGGGCAGTTCCCCTCAACAGAAGCGCGGGGTGGGCCTGCACCGCGGCGGCAGCGGAGGGAGTCGCGGCGGGGACTCGGACAGCGGCTCCCTGGCGTCTTCGTCGGCCGAGGACGAGAGTGGCAGCGGCGGAGGCTCGGTGGCCTTGGATCCGCTGGAGCACGCGTGGATGCTGTGCGCTTCGGACGGGCGCTGGGAAAGCCTGGAGAGTTTGCTGAGCTGCGAGCCGGCGCTGTTGCCCAAGCGCGATTTCATCACGGGCTTCACGTGCCTGCACTGGGCGGCCAAGCTGGGCCATCCCGAACTGCTGGCCAGGCTGGTCAATTTCGCCCACCGGCAATGCCTGCCCATCAACATTAACGCGCGCACCAGCGGCGGCTACACCGCGCTGCACCTGGCCGCCATGCACGGCCACTTGGAAGTGGTGAAGCTGCTGGTGGGCGCCTACGACGCAGATGTTGATATTCGGGATTACAGCGGCCGCAAGGCCTCGCACTACCTGAGCCGGGGCACCGCCGAAGAGGTACGCAGCCTCGTCGGGGCTCTGCAGGACGAGGTCGACAGCGGGGCATCGAATGGCAGCAGCCGCTGGAGACTTTCCAGGGTGCTCCCCTCTAACCTCATTACTTACAAGCTTTCCCACCACCATCATGGGGATGAAAGGGAATCGGGAGACGGATCTGCGGCACCCAACAAGAGCAAAGAGCTCAGTAGGAAAATCTCCGGCAGTGGTAGGATAAAACCCCGACTCAACAAAATCCGGTTCCATACTCAAATCATCCATACTACCCCTTCTTTCAGGGGGGATGCAGAAGGAGAGGAGGATGAGGAAAAGTCCCTGAAAACCTCTTTCAAGCTCAGACCTAAATCCAACATATTTGGTTAAAAGGACAAATGTGCCCTTTGTTATGATGGTTTTAAAACCAACCCTTTAGTCTCTAAGCAGGCTTAAATAGAATTAAGTGTTTTGGTTTGGAAGTTTTTAGGTTAGATATATTTTAGAGCTTCATAATTCAGTGGTTAATGGAACCAAAGCTTAAAACTTTTTTAAAAAATAAACTTGGTTTTTTTAAAAGCAATGATCAAGTTTTATATTGGCTACATAGTAAGATCTGTTTCTCCAGTGTAGACTATATCTATTGAAACATTAAATGCGTGGGCTCCATCTAATTAAACTCTCATGATAGAGGTTTGCAAGATAGAAAACCGGTCCATGTACTTATTAAAATTCATTACACATAGAAATCTATATTAGGGAGAAGATAACACTTTAACTTTTCTTCATGATTTTTATTTTTGTCAAAGTATTCAACATACTTATTTTTTAAAAAGCCAAATGAAATATTGTCTACGCATTTGCAGTAGAAGAAATTTAGGATTTGCAGTTGGTGAACAGGCAAGTATGATTGTCTTGCTGACTGCCATGCAAGGCAATTTCCAGGATTATTACCCTAGTAAGATTTCAATTGAACCAGGTGATTAAAACTGCTTAGGGAGTATATGTGCAGGAAGAAATAGCACTTGGAGACAGTTAACCATTCTTACTGTCCTTTCCAAGTGTTCTCTTGTCACCTCTGATGCATATTAGCATGGCAAGGCAACCTGTGCTGCCATGCCTTTTTTGCCAGAATAGACATGAATTAATAGGCATATATTGGGAAATCCATATAAAATGTTATGTGACAACTCTGGTATAGGCTGTATTAGTTATCCAGAATCTGTAAACTTGGCAGGAATTGTGCCATTGACTTATAGACTTATTGCCATTGCACCTAATTTGTAAAGTTTTCTAATGGTACTTTTGAGCTCTGACCTTTGACTATGTTTATTTACTGAGTGAAATGCCTGTGGGAATGTGGTACTAACAGATAAAGTTAACTTGGTTTTGTTGTGAGACAAAACATTGATCAACTTTTGTCCTACAACCTGAAAACTATTTAATTTGGAAAATAATTAAAACATTCCACTTGAATGGTTACGGTAGAGCAATGGTAATGAGCATGTAGCACAACTTTCCTTTTAATGTGGTCATTTCTGTAAACAAAATAGTCATTTGGATAAGCTGTCTTCAGTATTAGTTCTAGTGTTTAGCCATTAATTTGTTCAATATGAAATAGGAATTTAGAATTTAACAAAAATCTTAAAACCTTAAGTAGATCTCTTAGCATTCTAGACCATTGCTGATTCAGAGATAGGGAGACAACAAGCAGCTCCACAAGAATCCATATTTATATAACTGGAAGTGAAATATAAATTATGTAGGTGAACGCTTATCCAATCTGATATTAAGATACAGAAATCAAAAAGCATGTGATTTATTTGCTGATGCATGTTACAGAATGTTAGAGAATCTTTCATAACTTACATTTTGCTTTACAATTCTTTTTTTAAAAAAGTGAACAAACCTGTGATTTTTAAAAAGCACATAATTCTTTATAGTGTGAAAATTAAACACATTTTTTACTTTAATAGTAATAGTGTCTGGAAAGTTAGTAATATTTTTAAAAATATTTGTTCCAAATGTAGTGATTTTTATTAAATGTGTACTAGCACTTTTTCTTCAAAGAATATCTGGGCTGGTCCTGAGATGCTGCTTATGTAACTATTAACAATTCAATGCTGCCAAATAAACGCAAAAGTAGCTAAAGCATGTTTCCAGATTAGTTTTTGAATATTTTGGAAATGTTAGTTTTATACTGATTTAAAGGCAGATTGCAATTCTAAAACAATAGTTATACCACTGTTTTTTTAAAGATATTACACTAATATCACAATTATCACAAATTGAAAAATGATATTAAAAATAAAAGTATAAATCTGTCCCTTCTGTCATTACAACTATCTTTTTGGATATTAATCATCATCTAATGATCATGTATTGGTAATTCAACTTTAGTTGTTTTTATTTTTTTCAGCACTGTAGGCAGCTATCTATTCCCAACTAATGTATAAAGTATAATTTCTACCTGGAAAATGGAAAAATTTGTAGCGTTAATGTTTTTTTTAATACCGTTGTCATAAATATGAGAGGAGCTTGACAAAAGTTATAATGATATCCTTATTGAGATATATAACAGGGTCTAAAAACTGGGGGGAAACTAAATTGCAAAGAACTACTTACTGTACAACTGTTACATACTTTTTATGCACACAAGTAAAACAAATGCAAATGTGTTTTCAATTTTAGTTTATAATCTATAATTACAGGTGCCTTTGTTAAACATTGTAAACTATGAAGAAAAGAGTTTATTGAGGGTTTCTCTTATTTCAGTAGATTAAAGACCACTGGTGTCTTACCAACATACTACTTGTAGCAAAATAAATATTCCAAAGTGTCATTCTGCATTTTAGCACTAAAGGTTTTATAATTTTAGCAAAGATTATGTAAAAGTTAAAAATTCTGTGGTGCAGAATAGTGTCTGAAGTCCAGTATTATTACAAATCTTACTAGAAGAATATGAAATAATTTCAACTTTATTGTATGATATCTCAAAGACCAGGATACTCTACCCCCTCCATCCTTTCTAAAGTGTTTACTCTGTAACATATTTAAATTGTTATCTGTCATATTTATAGCTGAGGTTGTATTTTTGTAGATATGTATTTAAATGTTCATCTGAAATTTAGGCCTACACAATTCATCTGAGAATCACAGAAAATAGTTTGAATGTATTCCTTAAACAGCTGAAACTTGTTATCACTGCAGCAATTTCAGAAATTTTAGGCACTATTTTCTGTGTCACAAACTAGTAATAGAAATGCAAGAATTTGTAAATATTATTTGACATTGGAGCACAATGTAAAAATTTGAAAACTTACAGGAGATGTAATACTTTGATTCTAAATACTAAAAACCAGTGTCTTGTGTATAGGTGCATTTTCACAACTACAGGTAGATGTATATGAGAAATTAAGGTCTGCAAATTGTAGAAGTATATGAAAAATAAATTTTGATAATACAAAATTCAGTTTGACTTAATATATACATTGCATAACATGGAGAACACTAGCAGTTTTTTGTTCAAACCACAGTTCATATTTATCAAGCACAAACATGTGAGCCTACTTCCCACTAATAGAAATATTTTGTTTTAATCTTTGTGACATAACTGACATACCAACATTGACTTACACGGAATGAAACCGGGAATCTTGAGCTATTTCTTTCTGAGGAAATACAAAATCAGTGCTTTGCCTCTATTGAGGTTGCTTAATTAACCCTGCATGGGAATAAGTTGTGATATTTTTTTTTGCCACCTTATCCTTGAATAGAGTAGAATTTTGTAAGACTGTCTTAGTAAAACTGATTATAAAACATGTCTGAATGAATGCTTGAGTGAAGAATTATTGTAAAGCTAACTTAATTGTCATTGTACTTTTCATTTTAGAATTTGTACTCATTTAATATTGGCTTTGTTGAACTAACATCAGTGGAAATCCCACACCTCTTACTTTACAGATTTGAAATTAAGTAGTGTCATAATAATCAAAATTATCTGCCCAGGAAAAGGCATAACTCATACCAATGGAAGTTCACATTAGCATTGTTTACTATGGAGGCTGCCTAGATCTTAATGGATAGCATTGGGTCTAGAAACACTTCCTATCTTTGGATACAGAACATATCCCATACAGAGCATGCGTATTATTTTAATATTCTAAAATCAAAGGGGATTGTTATTGCACTATGTTGGAAGATTTGATTTGAAATTCTTCAAGTACAAAACTTTGCACATTATTTACTTATCATCATTACATTATTGCATTGAATATCCAGGAATAATGTTATACGTTTTTCTTTTTACAATCCTGTAATCACTTAATTCGGAGTAGAGTCAGGGTGACTGAATGGAACTGAGTATTTACTGGCCAGATGCCCTTCCTGATGCCTATGCGGAGTTTGCAGCAGATATTTTCTCTCACTTGAGAGAAGTTCAATCCTAGTCACTATTTAGGATTGAACTCTTAACCTTCCAAATGAGAGATGAGCATTTTCACCACTAGGCCACCACGCCTAGTGTTGCTGCTCTAATGTTAATACATATTGTATATTGTAAGAATAATAATGCCTGACATTTTATCAGTCTTTTATGAGAAGTTTGCACTAAACCAAAAATGAGAGTTCCAAAAGTGCTTAGAAATTTAAGAAATATTTCTTAAATCTACATTTATTAATTGGTTGCCAGTTCTTTAAGAACATATTTCAGGCAAAATTAAATTCTTCCTTCATAAAGAACTGATGCATATAAACCAAAGAATGAGTCAGAGCATTGGTTTACACATAACAGTAAACCGAAACTGATTCTGTTTTGAAGCTAACGTGAATAGAATCAATTGTTTTTATGCAGTAAATCTCAATTAAACAAATGTGACATATCAGAAAATCATTAGTTCATTGTGACCTTCCTTAATGAGGTGACCTTACACAAGCTTTTCTTTCTTAACATTTGCTCTTTTATCTACAATATCAAAATACTGACAAATTTTACAGGATTGTTTCAAAACAAACCATATGGAGCACTTTGAAAACTTAAAACTACGTTACAAACTATTTTCAAGACACAAATCAGTTTTGTTTTAACAGTAATTGAGCTGCAATTTTTACTTGTTAAGAGTAATACTACAGACCTATTGATGTAAATTGAAAAACTTAAATTGAGTTACTTTACAGAACTATTATTTCATCGAAGTATACCCAGAGTAACACACAATTCACTATCCCATGTGCCAATTGGTCCATTTAATTCTGAAGTGTTCCCCCTCCCTATAAACCAGAGCAGAATGCTAACAGGACAACAATCACAAATGTTGCATGTTAGAACTGCTCATTTGTTGCAGCATGTCTTATATTATACTTCAATTTCATTCATGCATTATTCATGAACCTCTCCTACATCCAGTTTCCAAGCTCATATTATCAAGAGTTAGAAAAACTTTGGAATGCAGAGCCAATCATCCTCTTTTTCTGCCAGGGCATCCAGGATTGTTTTAACTCAACTCCAAAACAGACTCGAGGTTAATTCAGTCTCTGAAAAATTGTATCTCATTATCCTATCCTGTAACACTAGTTTTACTTCAGTCAAACCTGTTTTTAAAAATAAACTGATGGAATCAAGAACTGTCCCCTTCTGGCACAAGTGATTAGAATGATAAAGTTGATGTTTTCTTATCAGTCTAGGAAGAACAAAGAAGAACGGGAATTCCAGTCAGGAATGGGGGGAAGAGGGCTAAATGTGGTCTGGACAAAATATCAGCCCATCGCTGTAAACCTGTAAATTACCTGCTGGAGCCATGTTTTAATATAATCTGTTTCTGGAAATATTAGAACTTGAACATAAGGGGGTCAAAATTATTTTGAATTTATCACAAGCATGGGCAGTTTTTCTCTAATCTGGCAATTTTGCTCAATGCTCCAATCCCTGAGTTTTCTGAATGCACACCTGTCATTTTGATATTTCCTTTTTGTATTCCTTATTTCTTAAACTCTATTCTCCAAAACCTATTTTTATTCTGTTATGACTACTAAGCTTAATATCAAGGTCTTATCTGAAGATACTGGATAATTTTTGTCCAGTTTTCAACCAACTTTTTTTTAGAAAATGTCAAAAGGTAGAAGGTAGTCAGCTACAACTTCAACAGGGCTCTGGATGAAATTATCTGGAACCACTTCAGTCAAGATTGAGGCTGTACTTGAGTACAATACCAAAACGACACTGGTCACACTTTTGGTTAACCTCCGAAGGGGCATCATCAATCATACATAATATGTGCAACATTCATATGTACAGCTGCAGGCATAATGCTGATATCAAGTGTTATCCAATATAGCACTTCAAGCATCTGATGAAATTAGTGTAATCATTAAAAAAATGATTCAATAGCTGAGTTCACCGATGGCCAGAGTATGGCACATTCTTTCATCTACAGTGAATATAAAAAGTCTAGACATCAATTTTCAATTGAGAAATAGTTTAGAGAAGAAAATAATAAAAAATATGCAATGATTTGGTTGCATGAGCATACATGCACTCTTATAAGCACTCTTATAATCTGTGTTCAGAATTAACCAACCACATTCAGACTGATAGCAAATGTAAGTCAGTACATATAGTATGTTTAACTGATGTTCCATCAATTAAAATGACTGATAAAATCCATATAAAGTTCAGCTGTTCTAGTAGATTTTCCTGTCATTTATTCAGTTGCCTCTTAAAGCAAAAGGCCTGGTCTGCAAAGAGCTTACAATGCATCAAAGGGATCTCATTGTGGGAAGATATTAGTCAAGAGAAGAGTACAAAATGGATACAAAAAATTTCCAAGGCATTGGTTATATCATGGATCACAGTGAAGACAGTCACCAGCTAGTGGAGAAAATGTCAGGTAGTTCTTGATTTACAACAGTTCATTTAGTGACTGTTTAAAGTTACAATGGCATTGAAAAAAGTGACTTGCGACCATTTTTCACACTTATGACCTTTCTAGCATCCCCATGAGCATGTGATCAAAATTCAGATGCTTGGCATCTGGTTCATACTTATGACTGTTGCTGTGTCCCAAGGTCATATAATCACCTCTTGCAACCTGACAAGCAAAGTCAATAGGGAAGACAGATTCACTTAACAACTGTGTTACTAACTTAACAACCACAGTGATTCACCTAACAACTGTGGCAAGAAAGGTCATAAAATGGGGCAAAATTCACTTAAATGTCTTAACCACAGAAATTTCGGGTTCAATTGTGGTCGTAAGTCAAGGACTACTTGTATGGCACAACTGACAATGCCAAGAACTGGATATCCCTCCAAAATTGATGAAAAAAACAAGAAGAAAACTGGTCCGAGAGGCTGCTGGGAGGCCTACAGCAACGTTAAAGGAGCCCTAGAAATCTCTGGCAAACAGTGGCTGTGTACTACATGTGACAACAATCTCCTGTATTCTTCACATGTCTGAGCTATGGGGAAGGGTGGCAAGACTGAAGCCTTTCTTACAAAGAAAAACATGCAAGCCTGACTACATTTTGTAAAAGACTACATCTAGTCTGACAAAAGCATGTGGGAAAATGATGAGACCAAGGTTGAGCTTTTTGGCCATAATTCCAGAGGGCTGTGCATAGGAGACATCCTTGCAATCTGACACATTTGGAGCATTTTTGCAAGGAACACTAGGCAAAGATTCTGAAGGCAAGATGTGCCATGCTGCTATCCCAAAAGACTGAATGCTATCATAAAATCAAAATGTGTTTTAACAAAGTATTAGTTTAAGGATGTGCACACTTATGCAACCATGTTATTGTAAGTTTTTTTATGTTATTTTCCTCTTAAAAGATTAAAAAGTTTTTAATTGAATTGTATAGCTTATATGTTGCACTAAAGGTGGAAAAAATTCTGAAGTGATTTATCTGGGTCTGATTTTTTCATATCTCCAAAACCTGGCATTTTAACAGGGTGTGTATCCTTCCACCCAGTTTTTATCCCAGACCCTGACCACGACTTTTGGTAATGTCATCTGCATGTTGCTACCATAATATAGAGTACGTAATATGTTTGTTTAGAGAAGGTCATGGGACTTGTTCCTTGAAGACAAAATTAAAAAACAAAACAAAACAGGTGGCAATTAAGGAGCTTACCACAACTACATCATAGAAAGAATACTATCCTTAGAAGCATCTTTGCCATTTCATTGGTTGATTGCAATATTAGGACTATAGATTGCTTTGTATCGATAGGACAGAACAAAATACACATTCTGTTCTCAGCTAGATTTGCCTTTCAAAATTCTTTGCTCTTCACACTTTTGACAATCTCAAATCTGAAAAAAATGCACACATCTCTTTTAACAGAGATGCTTATAGGTATGCTGATTACTGGTAATTGTCCATCTCTGAATTGTAGACAATATTCAAGAAGGTTGGTATAAAAAAAATAACATGCCTGCAATCATTCTCAGACTATTAAGGGCAACTGCTTGTTGAAGTATGGGGATCAGATGGATTATTTACCTCTAGGAGCTCAAGTTGTTAAAAACAGCTGTCCCTCCATTTTTTATGGTACAAGATAAAAACATTGCTCAGACACTCTTGTGATGCATACCTGAGGGACTGACTAGGGTTAGGTTCTCAGATTCTTTGAGATATTTATATAAATGTTTCTTAGGTGACTCATAGGTTTTGCAAATTCGCCACACACTTTCATACATAAATGGTTCAGTAAGTGTGTACCTGTAATTAAAATAATTCTGTCCTTGTTTTACCTTAAGAAATGACAGCAAATAGCTATATATCAACTTTTATTTTAAAAATAGAGCTATCAAGTCCAATCTTTTAAGGAGCCACACCTAAAACATAGAAGCATTGAACAATAGGATTTCAGTAAACGGAAAAAGTGAGGTTCATTATCCAGGACTACGATGTCTGTTCAGCTCAACTGTTGTTGACATGTGCACACAAGCTTCAATACCAAAATGAAAACTCAAAATATGATTGCCAGCGTGGAAAAAGTCCTCTTGGAAAGGACAGTAAACTGATGCTCAGAATCATCAGTCTAGAAACCATCCTGAGGGCTTCTAACCTACTCCCAACAGCTTTTAAATAAGGTAAGAAAGTCTGATTGTTACGTAATGCTCACTGCCAATAAACATCACACCCACAATATCTGCTTGCCCACACATGCACAATAAAAGGATTGTTACACCAGGTCACACTGCCTTGTAAACTGTGTTTCCTTATATTTGCATATAACAGATTGCATAGATACTAAAGTATCATATACTACATGCCATTCTTTGCTTCTTAGGAAGTCAGCCTCAGCTTATGAAAACATACGCCTTTTAATAAAATGTATTAGTCAGAAAAGGAGCTACTGACTCCTGATTTATAATAGTTACTAATGTTTTGATTTAGCATTTCACTTTGTTTTTACAGGATCAGCAGAAATTTGAGAGGAGTACACATATATTTGCTTATTACCATAGTAAAGATTATGAAACTCATTGGGCATCCAAAAACAGCTTTTTGTTGTTGCAGACATTTTGCATTGCAACTCCTAAACTTACTGCAATATATTAACTGGTTGTGATTTTTTTAACATTTGTAAAAGTTTCTAAAGGAGAATCACATGATCCGAGCCATGGAGAAGATGTTCTCTAAATGAATTCTCATGATAATTTTTAAGGGATAAATTCTTTAACTTGTATATTAAAGGTGATTCTATTTGTCACATAAGAAAGCTCAATGTTTATAAAATCCTGCTCCTTGTATTTAACTCCAGATTATTTTTTCTAAAAAAAAAGTACATTGAACATGCACAAAATATGAAATACCATTCTTGGAATATGGAGAATTTATACATGGAAAAATAGTAAAATTACATAGTGATTTTGAATGTGTAATTTAAATAATGCATTAGAATAACCTTAAGTTATTTTTATATTTACAAAGAGAGAAAAATCTTACATTAAATCTTCCACGTCCTCAGTTTCTACTTTCCATGTCGTGCCTTTAGCAAAGAACAGAATAGCCTGTTTGTTAAGCAAGACAAATGAGACAATTTGTGTGATTCACATGTCTTTCCAAATTTCCAGTATAATTAAAACATCTCTCTTGCAAAGATAAATGCATGGGGTTAAATATGCACATAGAATATCTATCTCTCCCATTATGAGGTCATTACTGCTTCTTCAAAACATTGCATAATTAAAATGAAAGAATACAGCAGCAGGAGAGGGTCTATCTCAGGGCTGTTAAACTCACGGCCCACGGGCCGGATGTGTCACACACTGGCCACGTCCACGCCCAGTTTAGTGAAGGGGGGGGAAAGTCCCAATACATCATGTGATGCTACCATGACGATGCAAGTTTGACACTCCTGGTCTATCTCTGTATCGATTTGGAAATTGCATTGTTAGTGAACTTTCAAAGCAGAAAAAAATCTGTACCTCATCAGAACGTGTGTCTTTCAAAAGCAAACTTGGCTTCCTACATTTGAAAGTAAGAAAAAAACAAACTTCTGACTGTACGGAAAAATCAGAAAATATTGGGATTTTTGGTTATTCCCTAGTAGAGTAGTGTTTGAAAAACATGCTTACTTCATATAGCTTGTTCTGATTTGTATCTGAAAGTGCCATTGTATGATATCATTATAGGAAGGACTCACTACAAACTATAAACAATGAAAGAGAACTTTATTAAATTCAGTCATTCTTATCTACTTTCAGAAACATATGAATATATCTGTATAAAGAAAACATTTTTATGGTTAGGGGCATAGAAAGGAGTGGGGTGTGTTTTGGCAACAAGAGAACAAGGCTCCGAAAAGCTCGGTAGCAAGCAGCGCCCTTTTATTCTATGTGTTAATATATTTAGAGGTATATTCCTTCTGTGAAATCATTAATGTGGTCTCACCACCACCTCACCTTTTAAAAACAATTAGCTAAAACTATATAGGACAGTCCAATTTACATAGTTTGGTTAGATTTACCAGAGCTGAGCTGAAAATTCCAGATAAATGCTAAATGGCAGCAAATTCTCAGAGCTTTTTATATCTCTACTGACATGTAGTGGTCTCCAAGATTTTTGCATTGAAGGTTGGCCATAAAAGCAGGAATAAAAGCAGTTTCAAAAGAGACAAGGCACAAATGTTTGTAGTCTTTATAGGATTATGTTGAGCAAAGTAGAAAGTAAGCCATTAATTCAACTGATTCTGTTTGTATCAGTTCTGCTTTTCCCTCTGTTTTATTTCCCATTAAGTTTCAGACATCCTCCACCAAGCAAGCATATTTTCTGTGCTATAAAATGCTTGCTGAAGATAGAAAGGGCTGCTGAGATCCCAATGTTTACCCACTGTATTCATGGACTCTTCCTATGTTTTATCTAAAAAGCTAGGTTACCATCTGCTTCATTCAGATATATGTGAGAAATTTATCTCTGCTATATTCGTATCAGGTTTGTCTCTACTGTACTGCTCAAAAGTTTGTGAACCCTTTTGGATTTTTAATATTTTTGGCCACCTGAATCATAAAACTAGATAAGGAGAACCCAATTAAATAAATCTTAAAAACTTTATACATTGATTTAGTGAGAAAACAATCCATCTTTATCTTTCAATAACACAGACCCACATTTTGTCACACAATATGGTAGATATTAGCTGT
Organism: Oxyrhabdium leporinum; assembly: GCA_032468155.1. Classification (NCBI taxonomy): domain Eukaryota; kingdom Metazoa; phylum Chordata; class Lepidosauria; order Squamata; family Cyclocoridae; genus Oxyrhabdium; species Oxyrhabdium leporinum. The sequence goes on from JANHFL010008280.1 coordinate 236,889, forward strand.
TGATCTGATAGGTAGAGCTAGAGTTGATTTTTAAGAATTTTGTTTTAAGTATCTCCAGTCCCAAGAAAACTGAAAGGATTTATAACCTTGTTAGCATATGTGACTGCTTGGCAAACAAAAGATGCTCCTATCTTTCATTTTAGGAATTGGGAAATCACTGAATATCTTTGATAGATTTTAATGCCATTGATACTGAATGCCTGGGTTTTTATTATTGCTTTTAAAGGTAGCTGGCTTGTAATTTAGGATGCTATATATTTGCAGCCTTCTGGATAACTTCTAATGAACATCAGTATATCAGTTAAATCAATCATAACAATATAATTGTCATCATCATCTCCTGATTCAGGAAAAATCCTGTTTTTATATTAAGCCAAAAGTAACTAATTTGTGATCCCCAGAGGCAAATGCAGGCCATCAGCCATGTATGATAATCCACCATAATCTAATAAGATTCTTATTTAGCTTGGCTGGGATTGGTGAACCATGCTTGAATCAAGATTGATGGGCCTTAGGTTGCCCAGATCTAGATTGAAATTCTCAGTATCCTTTGATACAGTAAAGAAAGGCTGACAAAGCCAGAGATCATCTTCATCAAAGGCAATAAAGATTGGAGCAACAAATTAAGGTGGCAGTGACTGCTGGTTTTTTTTCCCCATCTTGTTCTTCCAAGACACAAGCAATTAATGAAGTGAATTGGGATCTTAGGTTCCATGTATTTGTTTCAATCCTGCTTTTTCTGCTTCTTGGAGGATAAAAACTATATAAAAAAGGAAAGTACACCTTTTGTTCCCTGAAAGATTGCTGGCCTTTGCCTTAGGGTTTAATGATAAGCTAAAACTATAGATAATCTTTTTCAAAGAAAAGATAACTGATCTAAGGAGACAGACTAAATTATAAATTAGCTTTTGAAACACATTCCTGAAGCTCATGTACCTTGAATTGAAACAGCTGGTCAAGCACCACTTGGAAGGCACTCTTAAAATTCAAAAATGAAGTATGAAGTATTTGAGTTTGCTGTTGAAAGGGCAGAAAACGCTCTTTTCTCATGAGTACAATTGGAAGTACACATTTAAATTATATATGTCTTACAATCTTATGTAGAACTTTATTTAATGCAACAGAGTGATATTTTCAGAGTATTGTCACCTTGTATTTCAATAATTTAAAGCAAATATAGACGGCGTAGTAAAATTTCCAGCTTTCTTCATCACTCTCAATTGTGCAAACAATGAAGCAATTTCAGAAGCTGAACTAGTTCACAATGGTTTAAAGGGCAAGAAAAGTCCCTTTTTGCACCCTGCACTGCTTTGTAAAGGCTGTGTATTCCTCCAGTTTGTGTATTGGTCTCTGAGTTGAAGGTGCTTTTATTGCATACCGTATGGTGAAAAAATACTCCTCTTTGTATCTTTGATAAATTTTTGCTTTGGTCACTATTTCATTATACTTAAATATATTGCGTATGTGAATATTATCAAAGCGCAGCGTAATAGCAACAAGCTCATTAGTGGAGTGCAGTGAGTATCATACTTCCTATCCTACTGTTTAGAAGTCCAACACCCTTGCCATTACACATCCTTTAGTATACTTTTAATATATAACGCCTCCCCTAAAAATCTAAACACCAAAATAAATAGAAATGAACAATAGAAATAACACAATGAATCTTCGAAAATATGGATTAATTATAACAATGTAACTAAGGTTCTTTCCCTTCTTTCCTGGACCCTACCTGCACTTGCCTAGGGAAGACATACCTAGCAGTTTGGGAAACTCTTTGGGCAAAAAATGAAGGGGAAACTCAAAAGAGGCCAATGAGCAGTAGTTTCATTGGCTTGATGTTTGATGCCAAAAATGCCATTTAGAAAGAGAGAATGGAACTGAGCACTGCAGAATATGGTAAGTTGTTTAATACTATATTTAGGAACAGGTGTCCTTCCAAGTTTGACACTTAATATTAAAACACTCTTGAGCCCTGCAGATAATCCATTTCCCTGTTTTCTAGAATGTCTTGCCTTGATTCCCTGGTTTCAATAGGTCCTTCAAGAAAAAAAAAATGTCTTGAAGGCCTTGCAGCTGCTGTTCCACTATATAGGAACTGCTTGGTTTTGTTTGCATATACTCAGGCAAATATGGACAACATGAAGTAGGGTTGTGGATAGAGTGGGGGTTGATGGGTGAGATCAAGCAATATATTTTACTTCTCTTTTTCATGGAATTGGAATGACGGAATTTGGCTTCTCCAGCATAGTGATTCTTTGTTCCTTGTTCTAGGAAAGGTTATTAGTGCACTGAAGATAGATCAACTTCAAACTACTTTTGATAGGTTGGGGACTGGAAACAGTGGAGGCGTCTTCCATCTTCATAAGCCTTGCCCAATCTGATTTCTTCAGCTGAACTACAACCCTGACAATTTCTGGTTAACAGATCAGGATTTTTGGTACTTATGGTGCCAACATGAGTGGAAGATGTCAGGTTGAGATATGCTGGTTTACAAAGTTATACTGGATTGCCTGGTAGGACATTAAGTCACAGGGTAACCAGAGCTTATCCAATGCCACTTTCCTGCAATGCTCTTAGGCAGGGAATCGTAGGAGGAGACAGCAAGTTTTCAGGAAAGCTTGTTCAGCTTAATTTCGCTTTGCTGAGTCATTGCTGGGCTCTCTGAAATACAGTTTCTTAAAAGTATTTGGATTCCTATATTGCTGCTTTTCAGTTGTTCTGGTCTTTTCCAGCCTGTTTCTCATTCTACAGTATGCATTCAGACTACATCTAACAGAGGACAGTATCTTGGGAATTGAGAAGATTGTTGAACTAACCTGTTTGAAGACAAATGTTTGATTTAATCTCTTTATTACTAGTGAATAACCTGAAAGATGCAGCATGTATGATTGTTTGCATATATGAACAATTGTAGCTATAATACTAAGGAACCTCTTTTCCATAATTTCTAAAATGTAATTTTTTTTCAGTGAAATGAATGCAGGCAACCCTACTTTTATAATGATTGAGGAATAATGAAATAGTAACTCTTAGACTTTGATCAGTAAAATGTTTTATTTTTATTCTGGGTTTTGGCTTTAATCTCATGCTGTGCCCCACCCAGAGTTGCAAATATAAGATTGATGACTATATAAATTGATGAAATACATATATAAATTACATCAGGGCACCCTAGGTAATTTATTCAAAGTTGCTATACTTAGAACTGCATTTGAATTTGTAAGTATAATAATTTATAAAACAAGATAGTGAGCACTCCACCACACTGTATTGGCATCTAAGTCTTGCTACCATATAGTCCTATATGTTAACCTCAATTCTTTATAAAATGTACAAAGAATCATATTTAAAAACAACATCCCTTGGTTTTTATATTTGTACTGAGAAAAACTCATGTAATTTTTTTCAGAGTTGGACCCAATTTTCTTGCCTGCAGCCTAACATGAAGCCCTACCCAAGAAAGCAAGGCTCTGCTTGTTTTTGCATAGCAGATGGAAGCCGTCATGGTAGAAATTCCATTCTGGGAGAATATATTGAAAATGAAACACATAATAATCAGCTGCCATGCCAGCAAATAAATAAAATGACACACAGTATTAATATTTATCTTCATTTATAAATAAAGTGAAGAGTGGCATATTTAAAAGGCAAGACCAAATGAGTTTACTCTCTTTGATCTTTAATGTATTTCTTAAATTGAATTAATCCCTATGACCTGAATTCTATTAAATTTAGCAACTTATTCCTCTATGCACATAATTTAGAATTCCCCAATTACTCTGGGTTGCGTCAACCTCCTATCTCAAAGAAAAAGGCTTGGCGTCTCCAAATACTCATAGATTTTGAGTTTTCTTTCTTGGGGCAGGGATGTTTGCAATATTTTCATGTTTGCAATGTTTGCATTTCTTACTTTCACATGCAAGGGAAAGTATCCTTAGTTTTCTGAAGCAGTTTTCCAGGTTCCTCTGTTTGTTATGTCACCTGTTATGACTCTTGTTAAGAAAAAAAAACCCTTGTATACAAAACCAACCTTATATAACTCAATAAACTCAAGTCAAAGAAAGCATACTGTAGTTATTTATGTGGAGGGAACTAAAAAAAGGTTCCCACAAATAGTCCATTGTTAATTCTTGGCTAATATTTCTTCATTGAAAGCTCAGGAATTCGAGTTCACTGTAACAGGAGACTTGTTTTGATTCAGGTATTATAATGTGTCTTAAAGTTGTTTTATTGCTCAGGTGCATGAAAGTGTATAGTACAATTCAACCGCTATTGTTGTAGAATAATCCTCTATTAATAAATCTGATAAATTAGAAAAATACAACCTAGAAGACAGAAGATTTATTCTGCATGCCAAATGTCCCATGTTCAGTCCTGGTATCCATAGCAGGACTGAGACCTCCTTCCCATCTGAAACTGAAAGCTCCCTACCAGTTTATGAAGCCAATTCTCATTAGAGGTTCTGTCATACAATGAGTTTTCTATGTACCCATTTCCAAAGGCTTTATTGTAATCTTAGCATTGTTCAAAGGGGTGGTTCACTCTGCCACTCAACCTTACATAAGGTCAAAAATAGGTAAGTGTATTCACAGATTGCTTCTTAAGAAGCTGAATAAAAACAGTTGAATGGTATTATACAGAATTTTGGAAAGCGCTCAAAAGAGATGTCCACCATCGTTGTTGTTACAATTTTTGATCTGAAATGATTACCTTGATGTTATGTACTTTCTTGACTGAAAAAAAATGAATATCCTATTTAGTTCAAGAAGTGTGCAATAATAGTTAATAATGTTCTTGCTCGTCTGGAAATTGCATTTCTAACTGATGAATTTGCTCATTCGGTTTGGTGCTGCCTTCATATATTGGCCAAATGCATAAATAGAAAAGTTCATAGACACCTCAAAGATTCTGCAGGGGATGTGAGTGGGATTTAATATTAACTGCTGTTTAATTTTATCTTTCTCAAAATAGAAAATATATTTTAGTTATAATTTCATACCACTCAGTTACAGGTTCGAATATTAATTCAGCCTTTAAACCCAACTTAGTGTAACTGCTGTCTTTTTAACCCTTTCTTAATCTCACGTCTTTTAAAGGCTCACAAAGAATATGTAATAAATAATTAATCTAAAGACCCATTTTAGGTAGTTCCTTGGACTACTACAAAGTCTGCCTCTTTGGATTATTCTTCTGTAAGAGATCCCCATTGATGTATTGTCAATGGTTTCTGATTTGAAACACCCTACTGTACCAAGGTCTATACTATAGGGACAGTGCAGAGGTGAGATTTTTCTGTCTCTAAAAAGGTTATCAAGAATTTATGAACTAATATAATTGTTAGAATCCAGTCCAAAGTGATCTATACATAAAAGGGATCATCTGGACTGGTTAGCTTAACACAATACACTACTTGTTTTGTTCCTCATTCCTGTTTTCCTGCAAGCAGAATTTTAGCTTGTTTACATTGGAATGAAGCCAATAACTTGATCCTTTAAATATGCTGGAATGAGTATAACTTTATTCAGGCTCTAAGATACGATTTTTTGAGGACTCTCTAAAAAGTAGTCAGGATAGGATAAAAACTGAGTCCATACAGGAGTAAAATCTATTAAATTTTCATTAAAAGCAATATAATCATCCTTCATAATGGTCGACTAAATGCCCATAAAAACAGATCGCCCATTTACTTGTATTCATTCATTTGATTTGTTATTTTATATTCCATCTCTTTGCTCACCCAAATGTAAATCCCATAAAAAGACATGACAGCCAAAACTTTTTTTTAATGCCATCCTCTTGCAACAGGCAATTTACTAATCAAGGGAGTCCATGGAACGGTAAGTGACTTCATAAATTGCATAATTTATGTTGCAACATCATGACATTCTCATGGCTTAGATCTCTAAGACTGAAACTCTGATCTGGAGCAAACAGAGTTGGCAGCCATCACCCGGGAGGGCTATTTATCTTGAATCAGAGTGAATTAACAACAGCAGCAATAATATAAAAGAATTAAAGTTCCCCTGTGGGACCCATCAGCAGACCTTCTCTGTCACATTACTGCCTTCTGGAATGATGCACCCCCAGAGATTCAGATGGTCTCTACCTATTCACAACTCTTACCTATTCACAAGCTCTTACAACTCTTGCTGCTCCACCAGATTTCAGGCTAGCATGGGTGATACACATCTGTGGGATCTTTGCTTTTATAATTTTAGTATTATTTTCCCTGATGTTTGGTTCTGTATTTAAATTGGTTCAAATTGTATGCCCCCAGCTTCATGATGAAGTCAGGCAGTCTATAAACACATAAAAATTGAAATATATGGGGAGAAGGGGCGGGGCCTCAAAGCAGCGGCACGGGATCTCCATCGTCTCTTTCGATGGGATCTCGAACTAGGGCACGGAGAGGGGTCTATGGACCGAACCCGTCTTGTAGGGACGGGGGATAAAGTGGTAATTGGCCGTGTTCTTGCAGAAGT
>JANHFL010008280.1:247107-262295 GCA_032468155.1 Oxyrhabdium leporinum
GAAAGAAAGAAAGAAAGAAAGAAAGAAAGAAAGAAAGAAAGAAAGAAAGAAAGAAAGAAAGAAAGAAAGAAATAAATTTATGGCAGAGGGGAATCATCATCTCCATCTCCCAGTGATGCAGTTCTATGAAAGAAAGGTATTACAATTTGTAGACATTTAATACCTGAAGCAGGTTCATTTGCAGAATGAACTACTATATGATCTAATAGTGTCTTGAAAAAAAATTGCCTTATGTTCTACTGTCAAGAGCAAGAGATATAACCTTTTCTTTGTTGATCCCAGCACTATGAAAGTCTCTGTTAGAAATACGCATACACCTACGATTGTTCTAAATTAGATTCTTAAAATTGATTGTTTAGAATAGCTTTTAATTTAATTGAGATTGGCTGTGGCTATTAAAGGAAGATTACAAGCTTCTTGCCAACTTTCAGCAAGTTTTGATGTTTTTACTATGAACTTGTATCTTATTTTTATTTTAAATGTTTAGATTTTAATATGTGAGCAGGCTTAAAATAATTCCAGCTATGAAACAAGATTTTATATATGTTATCAATATACCTTCTGAGGTACATTACAGGTAGTTCTTGACTTACAACCATTCATTTAGTGCCCATTCAATGTTACAATGGCAGTTGCTTGGCATCCAGTATGTATTTACAATGGTTGTTGTATTCCGGAGTATGAAGCCATTAACAACCTTTGCAGTCAGTTCCTGGCAAGCAAAGTTAATGTCAAAAGCGGGATTTGCTTAAAGACCGCAGGATGCACTTAACAACTGCAGTGATTCACTTAACAACCATGGCAAAAGGTATAAAATTGGGTGCAATTCACTTATCAACCATCTTGCTTAACAAAAGAAATTCTGGTCTCACTTGTGATCGTAAGTCGAGAACTACCTGTAGTAGGCAGAGAACTTGCTTATTGTATAGCTATCAGAAATATAGCAGACCTTTTTCATTAAAACACTCTGCATAGGCAGGTGCCAATTGGTGCTTTTGAGTAATCTGGGATCAAGAAACATTTTGCTTTCCCCACAATGTCCTGAAATCCAGATTTTATCTGCCGATAAAAATAGGAGATATACAAGAGACTGAGGCCATCCACTCCTTCTGTTTGGCAACTCAAGTAACTCCAATCTTTTCCTAAAGCCACATCTTTATACTCATAGTAAAAAATGAGTAGTAGTGTTATATACAGGCAGTCATAGGAAGAAACAACATTACATCTGAATTATGTTTCATTGCAAACAGCTTGCTCACTAGCTAAATATTAAAACATTCCATTTATATTCATTGTTTAGAACCACTTACTGTTCCATAAAATTGAAGCCAATCTTGTTTAGAATAAAGGATCCCTGAGTGCTTTAGAGAATACTTCTACAAACAGAAGTGGACACTGGTGAACATTCTTAAGTGTTTTGGAATTGCCTGCCTACGCATTCCTTTGCAACAAAATTTGACATTTTGATAAGTCTTTTGGATTCTGTTCACAGATAAAACTATTTAAATGCCAAATAGAGAACTGGTGTGCTACATGAATTGTAGCAGTAAAAATCTTATTCAACCAAGGTGATTTTATACCAGTATGTTAAATGCCAAAGGCTCCTGTTAAGATTTTGTAGATTCCAGAAGAATAGTATAAAAAAAATACGCTTGGTGCCTATGCACGGTGTGTATAAATATAAAAAATTCTCATTGTTTAGCTTTTCTAAAATAATTGGTAATAAATTTTAAACTATAGCGTATATAAAGCCTATTAACTGATGACTGAAAATATTCATGAGCTTAAGGAGAATAAATGTGAAAACAAATATATCTTCATAGTTGGTATATTTTTCCAGTCTATGTAAATTGAATTTAGATATTTTAGACAAACTAACAAGCTATTGATAATTTTTATGAAATGATTAGGCCCTTTTTGAACTGAGAAAATAATTGCTGTAGTTTTCTGGAGATTTGGAACTTTGAAATCCTTATATAGTTTCAGTTGGAGTTTTTGAGAAACCAAAGTTCTGAAGCTTGAGACTTTTCTGATAAGAAACTGACTCTCTCAATCATTTAAAATGGAGGGTAAGAGGACATTTTTTGGGGAAAATCTGGATTGAAAATTTTATCTGCATGGATCAGCTTACTTTAAACTATATTTCTAAGACTTTTGAGTGGTTACAAAAAGAATATAATCTGTTTAAAGTTGTAGAGTGGCAATACATTCAACGTATTTGTTAATTTCCCACAACACATGTTGTTGGTGGTCACAGAAATTCCTGATTGTTAAAGGTTTTTAGAAGCTAAATTAGCAATTTAATTTTAACAAATGAAGGCTCTTATGTTAATAATGCACATGAAATTTGTAATACTTAGGATATCAGATTTCCCCTAAGTCAGCAGACTCAGACTTTTAAAAATAGTTTCTTATGATCTTAAGATGAAACTAATTTGGGGTGACATTGGGCTCCTCAGTAAATATTTAAAAAAGGATTGGACTTCTATGTTGAAAAGAGTTATGACTTAGTCATGCCTTCTGGTTGAATGATCTTAATATTGTAAATAAGTTTTTAGCATGTGTCTGAAGAATGTCTCACTGTATTCTTGTTACTACAGAATTACTACAACACCAGCAAATATTACAGGGGAAACCTTTTGTTCTTGGGAAAATAATCAAATAACCACAGTGCAGCAATTATTTTGTGTAGCTGGCTTGCTCTATTTTCTGATAGTTATAAATAGTTAGTTTCACTCATTGCAGTAAGTCATGATTGGTTGTTTTGGTAATAAGCCATAGCATAGTTAGTATGGGCTTGTTTATTACATTAACCCAGCTATAGTGATTTGTAAACTATTTATAAAATAGTACAATGTGGATCCAGCCAACTGTTATATACAAAACACTATTAACAGAACAAATGATAATTGTTATTGGAAGAGTCAAAGCAAATCAGTTACATACAACAGCTAATACACTGCATGTGGTTTACAAATTGCAGTGGTAAAGTTCCACAATACACTAAATCAAAACCAAACAAATCACATTATTTAGTCAATGTGTCATCTAGGCATTTTTAAATATTTTAAAATTTATGTATTTCTATTTTGTACTAATTAGGAAAGAAACCACTTAGCTGTGTGATGCAAGCCAGAAACTATATATCATGGATATCTAGCAGAATAAATTAAAGGTATTTGTAGCAAACATTACAAGTAAATTATCACTTTTTATGTAACTCATATTTATAATTTATTAATTTTTTATGCTGTCCATTCTAATCGATGTAGTGGTTCTTGGCAGGGTAAAATATCTAAAAGCCAAACTCCTTCACAAAAATAATTCTTAAAAGCCAATGAATGTAGCTTTTTAAAAAGCCATGTTACAGACGTTGAGAACTTTATTCTCATTATGTAAATCTTAAATCCAATTTCTTTCATGTTTTAACTCAATGAAACATGACAGAGATTTCTGAAATGGTTTTTAAGTTTAAAATATTTGTAAGTTCTAGGCAAAAAGCATGGGAACAAATATGGTAATGCTATGAAAGCTAAGATTACTTCTGCATTATTTTTTAAAAATCCAATTATTGCTGAAAGCCTAGTAATGCTGTTGCTTAAGTATCTCTAGGTACAAGTACAGCTCTATTATAATCTTTAGGCTTTAACCTTCTAGCTGCATATAGTCTTTGACTGCGTCAACATGTACAGAATTCATCATTATCTGTTTAAAAAAACATCATGGCTTTGAAGTGACAAATACAATGTCTAATGAATGAAAGCTGCTCATTAGCATGGTTTTGCAAATTCTTATGAGTTTATCTTATGCCATAATGAACGTCTAAACATTTTGCACTAGCACCGTATCTTATTTTTTATTTTTTTGTCTATAAAGCTAAAAATTAAGTACAACTGCCTCTATTAGTAAAAAAGTATGTTTGGATTTAACTCAATGTATCCAAGAGCAACACCAACAGAAATGTGATATAATGTTTTCTCATCTCAAAGTACATCAGCCCAGAAACTCCAACCCACCCACCCCCAAACATATTGAAGAAGCCAGCAGCTCAAAGCATAGAGGACAATGTATACAGTACTTGAATTGTATCTTGCTGCTGCATCTGACACCATTTACCATATACTGAAATTATATACTTATTTAGAAAACTGAGATCATCTGTAATATAACTGAATGTGGTATAGAATCTGAATTTGAATCAAGGAGCCCTGTGTTACTGTAAACAATGCTGGAAATATGTTGATGAAACATCAGCACACATACAACTGAATAATTCCAAATACACAAAATTATTTTTATTGTTAATAGAAAACATTCCTTAAAAGCAAGACAATACATGTTCCAATACATCTGACAGTACTGTAGTTATTTCACATATATTGTGTTTCAAATACAGTGAGAAAATTCTTAACTATTTCAATAACCTAAGCAAACAATTCATTGAAATGGGAACTCAAGTACATATTAAAAATCATAACATACAACTGCAGGCAAACAAGATTACTTCATGCAAGGTTTAATGTGATCTCATTTGGTGCTGCTATTGTTTCAGGCTTTTCAAAATACAAAATTGGATTTGGTTGGATAAATTGCTGGAATTTCACTTTTCCAGCTGTATATTCTCCATTTTTATTCCTTTCTGTTTTAAAAGTGACATTCTGTGCAATCCAGAACAAGCTTATTAATTTGGCAGTAGTGCTGCTATTTTGGTAAAGTAATTATAAAGGTTACATTGCAACACAGTTAAACAAACACAAAACTGTTTAATTAATTAGTGGCTTAAATGCATTTAGCTTTGCATCAAATTGTTGCCATCAAGTTTACTGTATACTGACATAGTTTTATACACTGCAATTCAACATCAGTGTCTACATTGCCAATGCAATGTATTTGGAGATTTCTGAATTTTCAAAATCAAATTCATTCAGTTTGCAGTTCATTAAGGGATTCTTTTGATGGTTCAGCATTCTCCTCTGGCACCTTACCAGCTTCTTCACTCTGCCGGCTCTGATTAGGTGGCTCAGAAGCAATATCCAACTGTTTTTTATTGACTTCTTCACTATGGCGGCTTTGGCAATGGGTCAGATGTTTCTTAAACCCTCTAGGAAAATTCGACTCAAAATTGCAACGTGGACATTTAAGCAAACTCTGACTATGAGCAGCAACGTGATTCTTAAGGTGAGATTCCAAAAGAAATGCCTTTCCACACACATCACATTTGTATGGGCTATGCACATTATGTTTATTAACCAAATGGTGCAAAACAGCTCCCTTTTTCATAGCCCGGCAGCAACAGATTTTACAATAGTATTTCCCTTTGCCACGCTTCATATATTTTGCTATCTCTTCTTCCGAGATAAAAGCTTCCTTCTCTTCTGTAAACTGCAACACACACTGAGGCTGAGTAGGAGTAACATCAATTTTAGTTTCTTTATTTTGGTCAGGAGACTCTGTATCAAATTGTTCCTGATCACTGTTGGATTCCTGTTCCTTTATATCCGATGTCTCCATCTCGGTATTTCCACTTTCACTACTATTTAACTCTGTATTAGAAATCTCCGGATTTTCTTTCTTGACTTTCTTCTTTGGACAGGTATAGATTTCTTCTGTAGGTTCCTTCGGTTGTACGGGCTGTTCTTTTGGAATTAACAAACTACTGAATGGATTTTCTCCTTCTGGATGCTCAGTGAAGAAATCTTTACTACTAGATTCACTAGGAGTCTGCAAGTCTGAAGAAACAGGTGCAACAGGCTGACTGAAATCGTGGATAGTTTTGTGAACGTCCATGCCTGTTGCTTCAACAGGTTTGTGGGTATCTGTATTTTGTACTGGCTTCTGATCTGAAGAAATTGATTTCTGGATCTCGGGTGAAAGTGAATGTTTTGGGGCGTCTGCAAAGAAACTTTGTTTCTCGAGGGAGTCGGGAGATGGCTTCTGCAGTTCAGCAAAGGTACCATGTTTCTGGATTTCAGGAGAAACTGCAGGAGACTTCAGCAATTCATGTGAGAGACTAGGTGATTTCTGAGAGTCTGAGAAGGGAGCATGCTCCTGGATTTCAGGAGAAACAACAGCATGTTTCTGAGAATCTGGGAAGAAGGAATGCTTTGGGGCATCTGGGGAGACAGGAGTTGGTCTATGAGATTCTGAAAATACAACCTGTTTTGGGGTTTCAGGAAAAGGTATGTGAGCTTCATGGAAGAACGAACGTTTTTGTGTGTCTATGGAAACAGGAGGTACAGATTTTTTGGATTCAGGAAATAGGGCCCGTTTTCGGGATTCAGAAAACGCACGTTTCTGCAACTCAGAAGAAACAAAAGTGGTCGGCTTTTGAGTCTCTGGAAAAAAAGGAGATTTTCTGGACTCAGAGGAAAATTTCCAGGGATCAGGAGATACAGAAGGAGCAGGCTTACGTTGCTCAGAAAAGAAGGGCTGTTTCCAAATATCAGATGACATAGGGGGCCCAGGTTTCCTCAGCTCTGCAGGCATTGGAGGAGGAGCAGGTGGTGCTGCAGATGGTGATGGCCTCCAAGTGTCAGGAGACAAAACAGGTTTCCAACCTTCAGGATAAACAGAAGAAATGGGTTTCCATGGTTCTGAGGAAGCAAGACTAGATTTTGGAGATTCAGGCATGGAGGTAGATTTCCAAGTATCCGGCATAAACTTCTGGGATTCTGAGGACATCATATTTCCAGGCCTTCGGGGTTCTGAAGCAGGTTTCCTGGGCTCAAGTGACATTGATGTAGGTGGTTTTGGGGACCAAGGTGAAATAGTGATAGATTTCTGCTGCTCATGTGAAATACTACCAGCCGATCGCCAGGTTTCTGGAACAGGTCTCCAGGGATCTGGAGACAGTGGAGGGTCAGGTTTTCGTGGTTCAGGTGAAAGTGCTGAAGCAGGCCTCCTTATTTGAGAAATATGCCTACGAGATTCTGTGGATAGGCCAGCAATAGGTTTCTTAAGCTCTGGAGACACCGCTGGTGAGTGCCTGCGGGGTTCTGGAGACACAGCAGGTGAGTGCCTACGGGGCTCTGGAGATACAGCTGGCGAGTGCCTGCGGGGCTCTGGAGACACAGTTGGAGAGTGCCTGCGGGGCTCTGGAGACACAGCTGGAGCAAATTTCTGTGTTTCAAACATAACCACAGGTGGAGATGCAGGCTGAGCAGACTTTTGGGCCTCTGGCGATACAGGTGGGATGGGTTTCTGTAGTTCAGAAGATATAAAGGAAGCAGGTTTTTCTGATTCTACAACAGGGAGGGATTTTTGTGTTTCACTGTATGTAGGTGTCACAGGTTTCTGTTGCTCTAATAACAAAGCAGGGAGAGATTTTGGTATCTCTGCAGTCTCTACTGAAGCAGGCTTCAATGGTTCTGGAGTGACAGAAAGAGGGAGTTTCAGTATTTCTGAGGACACAAGTGGAACAGGATTTGGAAGTTCTGGTACAACAGGAGCAGTTTTTTGTGCCTCCAAACATGCAACTGAAACAAACTTCTGATGTTCTATGGTTGTTGCTGAAGTAGGCTTCTGTATCTTGGAATGTAGTCCCACATCAGACTTTAGCAGTTCAGGGAGAACAGGCTTTTGAGAATCGGGAGACACAGTACATTTTTGTGTTTCAGGAGACTGAAAAGGCTTTTGAGGTTCCACAAATACAGGCTTTTTGAGAGATTCAGTTTCCAACACACCTTTCCGGTTTTCCTTCTGTTTGTCTGACAAAGAATGTTGTGCCGTGATATGATAATAGACATTACAGTACATTTTGCTGGTAAAAAAGCATTTGTGGCAGTGGAATAACTTTGCACTTTTCTGGTAAAATATAAGTTTCCCCAATCCTGCAGTATCCATTTCATCACAGAACTCAGGGTGAATAGTACCCATATGAATTTGTATGTTCTCATAGTCAGAGCCTCTGAAATTACAGTGATCGCATTCCAGGCGTTCTGTTGTTTTATGCAAAATCTTCAACATGTCTATTTTTCTACTGTCAGCTTGCATAACACTACACATGTTCCAAACTGCAAACTGCACTATACCTGAAATAAAAGATTTTTATAAATTAGTTCATAAATTGTTAAAATATAATTTGACTCTTAAATGATTGCTCAATTATTGTTAATATATAATTGATTTTTGAATGACAGGTCACCCAAAGAAAAAAAAATTAAATGTTATATGTCCATAACCCAACTAGAGAGGAACATGTTAATATTGTCAATGCTTTGTTCTTTATAGTTTTAATATAAATCTTTCCACTGTTTACAGAAGCATCAACATACTTGTGAATTTAAGCTGTTTTTACTAGCTCCACATGGCTCATTTTGTTGCAGAAAGACTAAAAAGCAAACATTGTATAAAGAACACCCAGCTAGTTCTAGTCCTAAAAGAAAGAAGCTATTATTAACAGATTGCTCTTTATCCATAGATTTAAATATGTGGGTTGTGAATTAGACTTGGTTTAGAGTGTAGTTCTCCATTTGGCTGTTGATGTACTTTATACTATTTCTGGAGGGGGTCATATACACAGACTGACTGAATGTTCCACAAACAAACCCCAGATGGAGGAATATATAACAACTCATTTTGTTTGCAACTTGTGCTGAATACCAAATATATTTAAAAGTATTATATTCTATTTAAAATAGGTTAACGTATTTTGTTGAGACCTTATTTCAAAATTGGCAATTATAGCTAAAAGACAAATGATTTACTTATTTTAATGTTTATACTGCTTCAAACTTATCCAACTCTATTAGAATGGATACCATAGTGCTTATTAACACAACATAGCAGATGCAGGAGGCATAATGGAGATGGAAGGGAAAAACAGAGTGTTGGATTATACAAATAGAAGTCTACTGATGCTATGTTAAAAACAATCCAAAAACCTAAATTATTTTCTAAAATTATATACAATGCATTATTTTATTATGCAATATATATTATACAATGTATACTTATCTTCTGAAGAAGATAAGTAATACATACTTCACATTATTAATGTATACTCAAGTGGAGCTTGATACTTTATGAACACTATACACTATATAGACTAGACACTATATCTGATCTGAACAATCATTGCTTATCTGATAAATCGTCTTATTTCAGCATTTAATAAACAATTCATGTTAACCAAATGACCTTTGCACCGTAGCCTTGCTTCAGATTCAAAACAAATAAAAAATGGTCAAGAGCTTTTGAATTCTTTATGTTCTGCTTTACAAAAGAAATACTGGTTTTTTACAGTTCAACCATTTAAAGATTAAAGCATTTAACAGTTTAGTTTACAGAGAACCGTAATGACCACTTTCAGTGATTGCTATTTACAACAGTTTTGCTGGAAACTAGTGTTTACTTATACTTTCCAGCAAAAAATAGCCCATAGTTTTGATTAATGACTGCAGCATTTGCTTAACAACCACCACAAAAAAGTCATAAAGTTGGTTTGGAGTCACGTGATGACCCATTTTATGACCATCATGACTTAATACCATAACTGCCAAGTTCAATTATGGTCATAAATTGAGGACTATCCGTAATAAAAAAAAATCCTGCCCATCTAAAAAATTTTTTAATTTTTTAAAAAATCAGACTGTCTTTGGAAATTATCCTTCAGTTTACTTTTTTTGCTGTGACTTAAAATTTTAAAATGCTTAATTGTAGTATCTTGAATGTTATCATAAGCAATAAAAGAATGCAGCCGTCTGGAGAAACAGCGTATAAATTATCTAAGTACATGAGGCTGCATTATATGCAGAGGACAATTGGATAGGAATTGCTGGTAGTGGTAGACGAAGACTCAAAGTACCTGATATCTGAGCATGTTTCCAGTAAATCTATGCTATTTTGGCACCATCAAATTAATTCTCACACATTGGCTCAACAGGTTTAGAAATGGCAAGGTTCAGTGCCTCAAACATTTCTCCTTCCTTGTAGATTGGTCAATTGATCTGCAGCTCCAATTTCAAAGTCCTCTGGAAAACCAGATAAGCTGTCTCAGATTATGAGCTTTAAAATACTAGACAATATTTTAACCACATATGCCTTATTGTTAGCTTTTAAAATATAATTTAAAAATTTTGAAACAGTGGGATAAATCTATTTTTCCTAAGGGGTTTTTGTGGTGAGACGAAATGTTGAGAATACGGTAGTAGAAAGATGTGCAATATTACACTTTAAAATATTTTAAATATTTGCTGTATGCTGCTAAACTATATCAATTTTTTGTCTGCTTAGACAGACATTTAAAAACAACACTGTATCTGAACATCAACACTGCAGTAAATGAAAGAAAGTTATATAGAGTGGAAACTTTTCACATAAGCAATAAAATATTTGAAATCTCCAAGTGGTAATATCTAGAAACCTTGATCTAAAAAAAACCCCTTAGGTACTGTAAATCATACCTAGTTAGTGCTTCACTGGGAGACTGCCAGAAAATATGCCCATAAACTAGACTAGGAAATCGTGAAAACATCCTTAACAGACAGCAAAGGCAAACCTCTTGATACTGCACAAAAGAAAAATAACCATATTCCTGTAGTCACTAAGAACAATTTAAGGAACCTTTTAATCAAGTTTTCAAGACTCAACTATAAAGAAATAAAGTTGTAATTTTTGTGCACATGTGTGCATACCTTGGAATCAATCTTCATTCTTAGGTACTATCTAGACAACTCCCTGAATTTTTCTTTTTTTAGAAGTTGTTTGTCCTTGCTTTCTTCCTAGGGCTGAGAGAAAAAGTTACCCACCTGGCTTTGCACTTAAAACAGGATTAGAATTAGTGGTTTTCTGGTTTTTAGGGAGTTGCAAAATATTGTGTACAAATTGTTCCAAGGGCAGAGCAGTCAGTTTTGAATAGTCCAGGCCCTAATGAAATATACATATTGAGGCTGGATCTATGCAGGGAATAAAATGGGTTTATTTTAATTTGAACAGATGTAGAGATGGGGAACAAAGATACTGGTGCTAAAAAAGGGAGTAGAAAGTAAGTGCTGGAAAAGTTGGGGATTGGCAGCCTGGTGGGATATGCTGTGCTAGAACATGGACAGAGAATGAGGGAAGGGAGGAAAAGTCATAGGAAGATCAGAGGTAAATGAGTTGGTGGGATATGTCATGCTGACACTGGTGGCAACCTGGGAGAGAAACAGAAAGTATTGGAAGGATGGGGGCTAGGACGGATATGACAAATTGAAAACTGATGAGGTGGAAGCAGAGTAGGTTTGACCTAGTAGTTTCTCACCTGAAATTTGCTTCATCCAAACCCAGAATAAATAAAGTATTCTAGGTTTAGTTCTTCCAAAGCAAAGCTGAACTTCAGCAAAAGTGCTGTAGTTTGACATTTGACCTTAGGGTTTGACTTCTTTCACTATTTCTGCAAGTTACATTATTTTTAAAAGCAAAGTACTTATGTCAACATAATTTAAATTTGTGTTTATGTGCAATTCTGCAGAAAGTAACATTTCTTTTTAAACAATGGATAAGCGTGGTTAAAAATAGCCGACCGACGCAGGTTTAAAGGGTTTTTTTCCCACATGTAACAGTAACGAATCCTAAAGAGATTTGTAACTTTGCACAAGAGCAACTGATCACATATCCACGATAGTTTAAACGCTGCCTGCATCCTTGTCCCCTCCAGATACGCCAGACCAGACCTTCCGCGCTGGTCATGAGCATGGCTCACCAAGAACGAGGGGAGCGCTAGTCTGGCGCAGCTGGAAAGCCCCCAAACCCGGAAAAAGGTTTCTACTCGCTGGATGCAAGAGAGCATGCTGTAATCTGACACCATTCTCTCCCCCCCCCCCTCCAGCTCCAGTGTTGGAAGTCTACCAATCGCGCCGTCCGGTTAAATTTAAGCTCAGACTGAATTCTGGCAGGGATCCGATACAGCCCTGGAAGAGGGCGGGGGTTGGGGGCAGCGCTCCCGCGACTCTCCTAGAGAAAACGGGAGGGAAAAACAGCGCCTGAAACTGGGCAGTTGCGAGCAGAACGCGCTCTGGACGGAAAAGCGAAAGGGACAAACCTGGCGCGGTGGGAATGCGAAAACCGTAGCGGGGCGGAGGGGAAGAGCCACGCTGAGCCCGAGCCTCGCAGAGGCGCCCTTCCCGAGTCCCTTTCCCTCAGAAGCTAAACCAACCCTCCCTCCCGTTGCCAGGCAAGCGAAGGGCAATATACCTACCAGGAGAAAACGACAGTTTACGGAGGAGGGGAGAGAGAGAGAGAGAGAGACGCTCTGACCGAACAGCCTCTCGACAATGGCGACAGAATCTACCGAGATGGGAGTTGGGGGCGGGGAGCGGGGGGCGACCGCAATGGATGGGACAAAGAAAAAGAGGGCTGACGCGACCGAAGAACCGTTTGTTGATTGGCTAGCAGCGCCCACTTGATTTCCCCCAACGGCGGCTTGGAAATAGCCCCTCCTCCGCCGTTAAGCTTGGCGCAGGCGCCAGGCAAAAGCGGACGGCGCCCCCCTGAGGGCGAAGGGACTCGCGCGCTTTTTGGTGGGTGGGTAGACGGGAGGCTGTGCGGGGTTTCGAACCGTGCCAGATCAGCCCGTGGGTTGTTATGCTCACGGGTCAGTGTATTCCGGGGACCCCGAGCATTGGGTTCATGAGGTCGTGGTTTAGAAATCGTACTGAGCACCTCGTGTTAATGCCGTCGTAGTAATGGCGATCAGCTTAAAAGCTTTTAAAAAATGATTAGAGAAAATGAATGAGCTTTTCTCCAGGATTATTATTGATGAAACTCCTCATGAGCCGGATACATTTGAATCCAAGTATCCCAAACAAGGCTTGCCATGCACCAAGGCAAGACACTTAACATTTCATTGAACAGGTGAATTCACTATTTAATTGGCTGTCTATTCTCAAATTGTATGTGTATGACTGAGGTGCTAATTAATGCTTAAAAGCCCATTGAAGTGTATACCACAATAAATTTTAGTGTTTCAAATGTCACTATGCTTTGGTAACCACACAAAACAATTTTACACAATGAAGATTTGACTTTGGCTTACCATCAGCATGCCTCTAGAACCTGCCATTAAAAAAAATAAACATGACAAAAATGGGAAAATTATTGACTATTCAATTTTAAATATATTTTAAAATTAGAGCTAAGGATTTTGTCCCATCTCTTTTAACTATTCAATTGCAACCTCATGCAGTTGCACAAGTGCAATCTATTCATAGTGCAAATGTGGCTCTTGCTCTAGAAAAATTTGTTCATATACTTTGATAAATGAATCCAAAATTGTGACTTGTAGCAAATGAATTAGCATATTGTGCAAATACAGGAAATTGTATACAGGTGGTCCCTGATTTACAACCACAATTGTCAAGTGGTTGGATGAATCAAGTGAGTCTTAAAGTGCACATGCCTGATTAACATTTTTGTTGTGGTTATTAAGTAAATCTGGCTTCCTCTATTGACTGCTGGTCAGAAACCCACTGCGAAAGTTGCAAATGGTAATCACATGGCTGCAGGAGACTGCAACCATTGTAAATGTGCAGGTTGCCAAGAATCCAAATTTTAATCATGTGATGGCAGGGGTGCCGCGATGGTCATAATTATGAGGACTGATCATAAGTCACTTTATCTCTGTCATAACTTTGAGTGGTCACTCATTGAATGGTCATAAATTGAGGATTACCTGTATCAAGGCTGGCTTTCATGGTGTGACATCAATCCAATGGCAATGAGTTCCATGCCCAGTTAGTCCGGAAGCTCATCAGCAAATTGGTGGTGGTGGTGGTGGTTTAAACCTTAGTCAATGGATTAGCACAATGTATGAAGCCAATCTATGTAGACTGAACTGTAAGAGGGGAAAAATTAGGGAAGAAAAAAAATCTGGTTTCATGTATCGCTCGAGAATTTAAAAGGTAATCTCAGAATTCTGAATATGGACTAACTGCTACATAGACACTCCATTTCAAATCTGGAATAAAGAAAAAGTTCATGTTCTGAAAACACATCTCAGTATGTTTTGAATGAAATTATGCAGTATTGCCTAGTGGTTGAAAGAAGCGGAGGCCTCAAAATCTTAAGCCCTTTTGCAAGTTGTAAAAGTTCAACTTAAAGTAAAAGCCTACACATTAATTATTTTTTTAAAAAGTCCAGTTGTATCTTCCAAGGCTTGTCAAACTGGTATGGCCACAGTTACTATGGTTAATTTGGTTTTTACTTTTCGTTTAGGTAAAGAGGATTATCCAGGTTTCTTTGTCGACTAAAGCATTGTCTGCTGACCTCTAGTGGCTGACAACTTTACAATCAATAGTAAACTACTAGAGCTGAATTACTGTATACCGTAGATTGGTCTGAGAAATTAGATAAGCCTATCAAGATATTTTTTTCCTCTTTTATTTAGATAAAGCATTAAAAGAAAAGAAAGTATATCAGTGTAAACAAAACAATATTCAAAGTGCAGGTCACATATATGTCTGGACCTGAGAATTATCTAAGTTCCTTTTAAAAATATGCTATGATTTATTTTATTTATTTATATCCCACCTTTATTATTTTTAAAAATTAACTCAAAGCGGCAAGCGTACTCAATACATTTTCCTCCTCCTATTTTCCCCACAACAACTATGTGAGGTGAGTTGGGCTGAGAGAATGTGACCGGCCCAAGGTCACCCAGCTGCCTTTCATGGCCAAGGCAGGACTTAAATTTAAGGGCCTTTGCTTTCTAGCTAGGTGCCTTAATCACTAGACCTAAGCTCTCTTATTAAAACCCATGAGTGATTATACCACATAAGAGAAAGAATTAGTGTAACTGGAAGACCATGAGTTCTAGTCCTGACTTGAACACAAAGCCAGTCAGATGACCTTATGCTGGTCACTTTCTCTCAGCCCACTTCTGAAAAACCTTGCCAAGAGCCTTGTCCCACAATCTCCAAAAATCGGAAATGACTGAATGGAAGAAAAAAAAATATATTTGTGTATTGCCTTTCTTTACTGTTGCCCTTCCCTTTTTTCCCCCTAACCTTTTGCCAGCATTCGGCAGGCAGTCGCGATGTTTAGATGCTCTTTTATTTTGTCAGCCCAAAGGTGGTGGGGAGGTACGTTACGTAGGAAATCGCCCTGTCTCTGCAGCATCGGTTATGTGACTGAGTGGACATGGCCAACTCGACGTCACTATAGGAAGGTGCCACCCCACCTTGCTGTGAGTGATGTTGAGTTGGCCACGCCCA
>JANHFL010008280.1:280931-293529 GCA_032468155.1 Oxyrhabdium leporinum
AGATAGATAGATAGATAGATAGATAGATAGATAGATAGATAGATAGATATAGACAGACAGACAGACAGACAGACAGACAGACAGACAGACAGAGACAGATCTCCCTAGCGTAGTTCAACAGGAAACAAATAACTAAAATAACAACAAAAAAACAACAACAATAACACTTCACCATTATACCACACCAGCTCTTATAATACAAGAATACTTTGCCTTCGCTTTCTGGGATGTTTTTTCCAGTCTACTTATACAGTGCTAAAATTTTCATAAATTATAGAACTGGGACTAATATAAATAAAGAAACTTAAAATAATAACTACTAGTTAAAGTTTCTCCTTCAATCTCCACATGCACATACTTACTTTAGTTTTCTGCACACATGGCCCAAGTTATTCAGTAAAGGTTCCCATTTGTCTACAGTCACCTGTAGCAAAAGAACATTATATATAAAGAAATGTCATTCTGAGAAAAGGCCCCACTTAAATAAGATAACTTATATTATTATATGTCAGAGAGTGTGCATGTGCATATAAGGGAATCTTCAAATAATTAGATTTAATGCCATTAAACCCTTTTAAAATAACACACTATAAACTATATTATAAATGAATAAAGAATTCATTATAATTTTTTTCTCAGTAATGTGTAACAGGAGCCAGAATATTTGGGGTTTCTTGATGGATATTTTCCCATTGAATAGCAATAAACTCCTTACATTATAAGTTCTGGTTAAATTTATTGAGAGGTTTACTATGTAGCGTTAGACAGTTCTTTTGAGCATATGATTATCTGGAAAAAGACAATATTGGCTAATAAAAATTTAAACAGCAAATCAATAAAAGTTATACTGACCATGATTGTGCCCATTTGTATAAATATTGAGATCTGCAGCTAGGTCAGCCTTGTATTGCAATATGGATGAGGAAAACTGCTGTAGGAATTCATTTGTTGGTTTTGGTTAAGGTATCAGCAATATGTTGCTGATACTCAATTGTACAACACCATCTTTGACTAAGCCAGAGATGCTGTGGAGATTGTAGCCTATGTGTCTAGATGTCATGAGGACTAGATAAGTCATAACAAGCTCAGATTAATACTGATAATGGAGTGGATAATTGTAGGTGATGAATCTGTCTTGATACAATTCCCTAGTTCAGCTCTGGACTGGGTTCCAGCCCCTTTAAAGAAGCAGATCACTAATTTTGGGGTCTTTCTGGATGCATGGTTGCTGCTTAAGTAGCAGATTGAGGGAGTGACCAGGGCCTTTGCCCAGCTTTGAAGGGTATGCAAATTGTAGAGATTTTTGGTGTAGAAAGCCCATCTGAATGTGATTCATGCCATTGTCACCTCACGCAACATACTCTACCCTTGAAAATGAATTGGAAGCTGCAATTGATATTAAATACAGAAAGTTGGCTACTAATAGGAAAAAGTAAGTTTGGTAATATACTGGTCTTCGGTAGTTTCACTGGTTACTTATAGGCTTCCAGGTCCAATTCAAGGTGCAGGTAATCACCTGCAAAGTCCTATATGGATTGACATGATACTTACAAGAACATATATGTGCATTCTGAAGTCTTCATCAGCTGAATACCAGGGGCCAAGAGATCTTCAATATTATAAATATATTCTATATTTATATTTTAAAACAGCACCAGCTTGTAGCGAATAGTATTAGTAAGAAAAATATATATAAATACCTCACTTCCAATAGCTTTGATCTTTTCTAGTGCATCAAGAAACCACTTTTCTGAAGTTTTCCAGCTAATTAAAAAAAAAATATTATAAATGAAAAGATATTTTATTTTGTGGATAGAACATACAATGTCTCAATCATTTATATTTTATCAGAAATAATTAGCTATTAATCCATTCTATCATTGTTCATATTCCAAGGTGCCAGTGAAAATATAATCAACACAGACTTAATTAGGCTATTTTCTGATTATGAGCATGAAAGGAGACCAAGATGCTGAAGTCAATGTAAGATCCCTCCAGGCACATTTGAATAAAAATACATGTGGATACTGCTTTAACAGATTAAATAATAATTTGTAAATATGGATAGGACAAAGTAAACCAAACTTTTTCAAATGGTTACTCTTCATCCAAAATGCTAATAGATGTTCTTATTCCTTTGTTTCTATTATTACCTTGGACATTTATGAAAAGATTATGGCTGATATAGACCAGTTTCTATTTCTCAAAAGAAAAAGTGTGTATGAATCATTGACACATTAAACATGATGATGTCTTAAGCACAAAATCCATCCACTGTGATATCTTCGATGCATATGAAATAAATATGTCTTTGATTTTTCTTTCTTTTGTTTTTAATTATGTTAATTATGTTAAACACTTTGGAGGAAAAATGAATTAAGAATGCAGCACTAAAATATATTTTTTAAAAAGCTGACATGTTTACATGCTTTTCTAAAGTCAGCAATTTGTGAAATTATGGGGGGAGTGGGGGTTGGTACCAGAATATATTGACTATGTAAAGTTGAGATAAATAATTCTCAGGTTTTAAAAATAACTTTTATACTCATAGAAAGAAAAAAAAGTCATTGCTCTCTGTCAGCACATATTTTATTTCTTATATTAAGTTTAATAATTGAGTGGCGCGATGGCCTAGAGTGGAGCTCTGGCCTCACAATCAGGAGGCTGTGAGTTCAATCCTAGGTAGAGGCAGATATTTCTCTCTCTAGGTACGATGAGAATATATCTGCTGAATATAACTCTGCATTAGTGACAGGAAGGGCATCCAGCCAGTAAACACTCAGCTCCATTCAGTTGCCCAGATTCCATCCCACAAGGGATTATGGGGTCGTTAAAACGATGATTAAGTTTAATAATTATAATAGGAGTAATAAATGCTGCTATTGTAGCCCCGTAATTTAATCTAGTATGCAGAATAATATGCAGTATACAGCAGTATGCTTTCATGAGAACAAACTGTCATAAAAAAAAATACTTACTCCCCATTTTGAAATGCTACCACTCCAACTTCATGCATAACAAAAGGATCCTCAGGTGCAATACTTAAAGCTTGGCTGAAAAAGCGTTCGGCTAATTTTGAATTGTTAGTCAATCCATATTCTAATCCAATATACAACATTGGCAAATGGCAACTGCAAAAACAAAGATATTTAAGATAAAAGGGAGAAAAATGCATTTACTTTTCAGCTGCAACACAAAAGTATCAAAATACTATAAATTTTCAGTAGAATGTATCTTCCAAGATCTGCAAGTGAGCATCACACACCGCCCTGGGACTACAAGGACAAAGCATGCATTGAGTAGATTACTTGGAGGTGGAGATACTTCTAATGTAATCTACCAGATCCCTTGCATAGATTGTCCCTGTGACTATGTAGGGCAGACGGGGAGGAAGCTAACCACCAGACTGCAAGAACACAAGCGAGCGGTCAGATGAGAAGACCCAAACTCATTGGTAGCCTCACATTGTAATGAACAAGGACAACTCATTTAACTTTGCAGCTACTAAGATTGTTGGAGAGCAGGTACAAAGATAGCCAGGGAAATGATTGAAGCCTGGCAAATGGGCCCCTCTTCAGTCAACAGGAGTGCTGATTTACCACCAGCTTATCAGGTACTTGGGAGGCAAGGTCTTGACAGCACAAGGAAACAACAGCAAACTGTCGGCCATCAACCTGCTAATCAACCAGTAGGAAAGTACCATATACATATGACTCATAGACTAGTCCAAAGCGCATATTTTATTTATTTATTTATTTTTTACATTTATATGTAAAAATAGAAAGAAGTTTCCTGAGGATGTGCCTCAGCATGGGTCTGAAAGCTCAGAAGAGTAAACTTCTGGTCCCGGTGACCAACCCAAATTAGAACTTGCATTCACATTCCCTGGGAATTGGAATTGTGACATACCCCTTCATCAGCTGGGCTGCAGTGAAATACGCAGCCATGGCCTGATCGTGCTCACTCTCAACTGCAAATGAATGTCCATATGCTATCCATGCTGGCCCATATGTTCTTTCTAGTGTAGTGGCTTTACTGAAACAGGAAAAAAAATAATTTTCTAAAACAACAGTTTATTAAACTTGCAATATTATAAATATCTAGTAAATAATTCTTAATAGAAATTCTATACTTCAAAATATAGATTATTTTAAAACAAATGGCAAACATAATTCCTAGCTTGAAATTCTCAAGAATAAAACTTACCTGAGGTATCTTCTGGCATGTTCATTTTTATGGCCAACCATGAGATAGTAGCATCCTACAGCAAACCAAGAGACCTAAAAGCAAAAATTAAATTGAACGTAGATTATTACAGTAATATAAAGTAGAAAAAGTAATACTTCATGAATCTAATAATACTACAGTATATAAATGCAGAGACACATGTGGTTCTGTATCTTTAAAGGACATATATGCAAATGTTTATACTGTACTCTTCCTTCACTGCACTTGTCATGTTTTATCTTAATCTTTTAATGTTTTATTGATTTTATTGTAATTTATTTGTAGTAAGCTGTCCAAAATTGTTGAGCATCAAGAGCATACAAGTTTAATAAATTTTTATTACTGTATGTTTTTAACTGTTTTGGTAGCCTTTCTCTGATAAATACATACGTAGTTGCCAGTGATTTTTTTCTGTACACTTTCTTGAAAATTTGCTCCTGTTTGAGGCAATTCCTTATTTTCGCTGTGCTGAATCCACAGCATTTTGTTGCCGAGAAAATCTTTTCTTAGTTGGCATGCAGAAAGCAGAATGGATTCTGATAACATTATAAGTATTGTGTGCTTTTAAGACAGCATGGTGGCAAGTAACATAACCCCTTCTCTTTCATTCAATTGCATTCTACATTAACTTTGGTAATATTGGTAACTTTAGTTTAAATAAGAATATCCTACCAGAATCCTAGCTATGCTACCATTCCATTTTGTGTTTCCTCAAAATTTTTCTGAGGCCTTGGAAATGTAATTGCTTTTTTACATGCTTGAATAAAAAACAAAACATAAAGAGGACAATTTTCACTTTTCTTTTTCTGATCTTCTCAGCACTGCATTATTATATTACTTGCATTTTTATTAACAATGTCCTCTAGAAAAAAAATCTACAGCATCTGATTAATTAATGAAAATCTGTCATCACCTTGCCCTTCTGCAACAACAAATGACAATGGAATGGAGCAAATGTTTAATTCCCCACAATTGGAGGAACCTCACTAGAGAATCTAATGCCAAGGTCTACATTTTCTCAGAAATTCTTTACATGGCAAGGGTCCAAGGCCTGTGTGCCTTCCCACTTTACAAAAAAGAATATTATTCCAATATACACTTCCACAATTATAATACAGCTGTCCCACATCATGGCAGGTTGATCAAATTCAAATATTTAGATTTATTGCAATCTTCTCACACAAATTGTGTCTGAACTGGAATGTTTATATTGGACACTTTCTTGAATGTTTGTCCACGAATCAGCTTTAAAATTCTCACCTAGACATATCAAACATTGTATTTCACTACGTACATACTAATGTTTGTCTTTTGTTTAACTTATATCAGTACTATTAAAAAATAAAAAATATACAACTTACAGGATTATTTGGATACAAATCCACCAGTTTATGAGAGAGATAGAAAAGTTCTAGAAAAATAGAATGAATATGTTCAGCACCATTTACATCAAACACAATAATTATATCATGATTAAAAAAGTATGTAAACTGAAAAGAAACCAGACTAAAAATATTTTAAATGATTAAAAATAACAAAAAGATCAGAACAAGTGGTAGAAAGTTACACTATGAAATCTAATTTCCAAATCTTCTTTTTGAGTTTCAAAAACATTCAGATATCAGTTACTTTATCTAATTAACAGGATAATATGTAAGCTGCATATTAATTAATAAGTAGTATAGGTATAATTTTCATTTACTGGATTGACTTCCAATTTCCATTTTATAAGATGCCAACCTTTTTGTTAGAAACAAGTGTCTGAATGGATCTCATCTCTACCAACTTTTTAAGTCTTGTTTTTTCCCCAATACAAATGAATCAATGTTACAATGTCTTGGCGATTGCTCTGAAATCTACATGCTTATCTAGAAAACAGTGAATTAAATACTGTAAAATTAGTGCAATACTGACTCATTTTAGTTACATATTATAAATTATAAAACACAAAATATTTTTTCTTGTTAAAGGAATATCTTTTTAAAAGTTTTTAATGCAGATCCAAAAGTATGGTACCACGATTTATCCATGCTTGGAAAAAAAATTAAATCTTACAAGCAAACTCTTGGATTAATATTATTCATGAAATATGGAAATCATTCCATCAAATATAGAAAGGAAACAGAGCCTCTCTCAGCCCATTGGCTGAAGTACGATGAAGGGATGAATGATGAAGCACATGCTGCCTGCCCGTCCAGGCCCCACTCATCTTGCTGCCCAGGGGCTCCTCAGTAGAAAAAATGGCAGGAGTGGGACTGACTTACCAGAGGGGTTTGCAATATCCTGCTGGCTTCCCATTTATTTTGCTTGTGGGAACCCAGAAGGCTGCAAATGGTGATCATGTGACTGCTGGGCGTGCAAGCCAGTTATCAAGCATCTGAATTGCAATCACATGACCACAGAGATGCTGTAACTGTTGCAACATCAAGGACCAGTTATAAGTTCCCCTTATTTGGTACCATCATAACTTTGGTTGCTGAACTAGTAGTCATCAGCTGAGCACTACCTGTAGGCTGTTGTCCTAGTGAAGCAGATTTAACTTCATTACATCCTTAAGGGTTGGCTGAGCCACATAAAAAGCTTTTGGGGTTCAGCAATTAAAGTATTGAAAAGTGTCATACAGTCCCTGTCTTTCTCCAAAAGTCTTTGCATTTGCGGGAATGGGGTGCTGTCTTGATGTGGTTGCTAGTTGTGAGCTGTAATTGTTGCTAAGCTCCCAAGCCTTGCTCCAGGCATGATGCTTACAGTCTGGCAGCTGTCAGGCTCCAAAACTAAGAAAGACAGGTGATGATTGTTCAAAGCTCTTTATTGTTTCTGCATCTATAAACAGAACGTTGCCAGACTAAGCCTGGCAAGCCTCCACTATCTGCTTCTACCCTATACTCTGAGAACAATTAGGGAGGTGCTGTCTTTTTTTTCACACAAAATATCTGGACTGAATTGTCTCTTATTCCTCTGCAGTGCAGCCCCTTCCTCTGGCTACATTCAATTACATCATCTTTCCCTCTGAAAATCCCTTTCCGCCCCTCCATTTTATTCTCAATAACAAATTATTTGTATCTTTAGATAAAAAGTTCCTGTTCATGAGTCACAATAAAAGCAACTTTAGGAAAATAAAAATAAAGGAAATACCTGGAAACTTTAAAAGTAATCTGCTCACTTTCAACATGCATAAAACAATTTCTCACCATTTGCTTTATTCAGCTCCACAAGTGTCCCAATATGTACAGGTAAACAACTGGCATGGAACGGATCTTTTTCCATTACTCTACAAATAAGCCCAAATAAGATCTTATACTTTTTAGAAAGTCACTTCAAGTACAACCAAAACATTGTTATTGATCTTCAAATTGGAAACCCTAAAGGAATGCAGTTTCTTAGAATACACAAACCCAAATGATTAGTTTCATTCAAATTCACTTAATTCCTTAGTCAGGAATAGAGTTTCTATAGCTATGAAACCTTGGAAAGCCAAGCTGACATTTATCTAAAGAAAAATAGCTGCGACTGGTATGCTCATTTACAGTAGTATACCTAAATGAGAAATGGAAGCGCTTTCCCCTTAGAACACCCACTGTTCTTGAGCTGGGATGCCACTTTAAGGAGACATTGCTAAAACGGTTGTACTTAAACTGAGGTAAATTTATGTAGAGGTTATAGAGAATGGCCATGAAGGACAGGAGGAAGAGCTACCAGCAAGGCAATCACCATGAGAGCAGGACACGCGTGCATTCTAAGAAACTAATTTCATTAAACTTCTCGAAAAGACCCCTCCTTAGTCGACATGGGAAAAAAGTGAGGGAGGGGAAAATGCAAAATTCTGTTAATAAAGCCATTACAATAAAGTAGTCTTGGCCAATATGATATTGGTTTCTTAATCTGATCTACTTTACAGGGCTGAGATTTCAACATATCTTGATAATTAATAATTGCTTGTTTGTGAATTGAGGCTCCAGTTTGGGACTGCTGCCGCCAAGATGCTTACATAGAGTCTCCTTTTCTTTGTTAGCATAATGGCAGTATTTAAGACTGAAAATAGATTAAGTGGGTCAAACAGCTTAAGAACTGTCCAAAAGAATAAAAAGTATGAAAAGATGGATTACAGAGATGATTCTGTGCCCCTATAGAACTATTTCATCAGTGCTGTTACTTAAAAGAGAAGACAATATTCCTTTTGCAGTTCCAGTATGCCATAGGCCAAGTTCCTGATACTAGAAAAATGTTGGCAGCCTATCTTCACAGCATTTTCCCTCTGACATCCCGAAAGTGGCCTTATCCTCATTCTCCATGGGTGAAGTTCCTTTCCAAGACCAGAAGCTAAGGAAAGGGCATCTCCACTTATTTTAATTTTTTGCATGACAATCCCTTACTGTACTGCATTACAAATCCTTAACTGTATCCAACATAGCAACAAATATAAGCACATAATTAATTGCTTTATGTTTATAAACTAAAATAGATAAGCTTTTAACCATTTTAATAAACAGGATAAACAATTATTTCACAAGGATGCTAAAATATGTAAGAATGATCACAAGTAAATTCAATTATCACAAATGCAAATACTTACACAGAAGTAAGTTTGTAGCACATTTTAAAATCACAGTTATAATAATGCCTTTCTGCTAGAGACACTACTACATCGAGATTATCTTGAAGACCATCTACAGATTCAGGAATCAGTGTTTCGCTAGGTTTATTGTACTGAAAGGCATAAGAAATTTCAGTTGAGAAACAAATAGCACTCCAAAAGAATAGTAAAACTTATCAGAGAAAACGGATCCTTTTCATATTATTGCCTTAGTTCAAAAAGCCTGTTTCCTCTAGAAATATTTGCTTAGTAAGATAAAATCTATTTGCAAAAACCAATGGATATGTTTACTAAGATGGATTTACTCATCACATTTTATCCTTTCAACAGTTCAAATATTCAAGGTATCATTTAGTATCTCCCTCAAATGGCATTGTCACAGGTAATGCTCGATGACCTTAATCATGCCCACTCAGTATCAACCATATTGTTTGCTAAAAACTGAGATTTTTTGTTTCTCTAAGCCCCTGTGCGCTAGACAGTTCTACGGGAAAAAAATCTATTAGAGGAAATGAAATCTGCCTTTGAACTCCCAGCTTTGTTTACTTTTTTGCATTTCCACCCATATTGGCCTCTGCCTAAATAAACCTTTGCTATGGCCAAAGGAATACTTTTCCTATCCTTTTCTTTGAATTTATTCTGATCCTAAGAATGTCCCTTTTAATAGAGGAAGAAAGGAAAGCCGTATTTATTCCAAGTTTCAAGTCCTTCAGAAACCTCAGTGCTATAGTTGGGTGGGGAGACATTGATGGTCTGTGATCAGGGATGCCAATCTGGGATGCAAGTAGCTATGTGTGAAATTTGAGCCATAAGGATACACTAGAAATCTAGAGGTGTATCAACTGCCCAGTAGGAAGCCTCTGGGAGACCTTCATGCCCATGTCTTTTTTGCTGGATCTGGTGAGGCCTCTATCAGTTTGTCTCAAGTAATCTTAAGTAAGTGCCTCATTTTTTCAGAGATATTATGTGATCTGGATTTTAATCATCTTTTTCTATATTCAGATTATACCTACAGATGATAATGACAGGCACCTCTGTGAGTTGCACTGGTTCCTTTAGATATCTGCCCCAGATATCTATTGGATCTGGATAGTTTCCAGAGGGCTCCTGAGGAGTTCCTCAATGCTCTAGCACAAGAATCCCCAACCCCTGGGTTGCGGCATGTTCAGAACCGGACTGTGCAAGTGGCGGGAGAGTGTGTGCATGCACAACAAGCTTCCCTCACATGAATGGCAGCCACTTGTACTTACACACAAAGTTCCCCTTGCATGAGTGGTGGCTGCTTGCGCTCGTGCGCAAAAATCCCTTCTTGCAAGAGCTGGCTATGCATGCACACCACTCACACAAATGGAGCTGCACGTGCTTGTGTGTGCCTGCCTGCCACTCACAAAGAACTATCCCCTCTCCCAGCCCACTGGGCCACTAAGCCAGAAAGGTTGGGGACCACTGCTCTAGCAGGCAACTCTACTCAAAACGTGTTAACCACTGGCAATAGAAGATGAGCCAAGCCCTGGAGGAGACTACTTTTATTTTTGAGGAGTTATAATTCTGAATCAGTATTATTTGCTTTTTATGCTTACTGCATATATTTTGAATTGTCTTTCTTTATATTTTGTTAACTACTCTGATGGCTAGATACAAATATAATAAATTAATAAAGATTGAAATCTCCATTTTTCCTATCAGCTTTCACCATTTGAGCCCTCACATGCCAAGTCACTATGGGCCATAAAGCATTATTTCCAAGGTCTGGTAACTTTGAACAGTCATTAAACAAGTCATGAGTCAATGATTACTTGTAATAATTATTTTTTAAAAATACCTTTTTTAATTTGTTCTCAAACAGAAAATGCAGTAATACTTGTTCTTCTTCCGTACACTGTTTTCTAAGAGGTAGAGATTCAAGTAGTTCTTTTTCTGAAAGTAAAATGAAGTAGATAAAGTTTTTAAAACTGTATAACATCCAAATGTTCCTATTTTTTCATATATCAGAGTTTTACATTTCACTAGCATCTCAGCAATTTGTTTAAGGCACAGAAAAAGCAGCAATTGGCAAATCTTTCTCCTAGTGCTCAGCAATGTCCTAAAATCTAAATCTTGTAAAAAGATTAATGAAGCTAGTTTGTATATGCTAACTAATGGATTCTACATACAACATGTTGTATAAAGATTTTTTTAAATTATGTGAAGAAAAAATATTATCCAAACCTTCTTCTGCTGTTAACATATGGTGTGAAGTTAAAAGATCAAATGCTTCAAAGCAGTAAACATCAAGTTTCAAAGCCTCTTTGTAGCTGAAAGTTGCTAGAGTTCTGTTATCAAGAGCATCATAGATCTTTCCTCTCAAAAGGCAAATCGAACTCTTGATCTAATAAGAAAGAATAGTTAGAATCCAAAGACTAAATCCAGGTTTTCAGTTAGAAATTGAGCTCAAATTATATCTGAGAAATACATTTTTAAAAATAATATGTGCCTTTCAACGGATTTTTTTATATAAAGCTCTATAAATTGGTTTGTTGTCTATTTAAATTAGAAAATAAAAAGATTATACCCACTTGCATCCTTTTACTGTAAGATTGCTTTTCCACTCTTAGGACCCTCCAGTTTTGTTGGGAAAGGCCTTTTTAGAGTGAAGTTGATATGAATAAAGTATGGGTCCATGTAGACACAATGGAGACTCCTAAAATACTTTATTTTTATTTTATTTTTATCTAGCTAAAGTTAGATCTTCCAATAATCCTCCAAAGCTTACTCCCAAGTAACACTTACTGACGTTTGTGAAATTTCCCAGTCATTAGAACAGTCTTTCACTGCACTTTCATCCTTCAAGTATTTTTCAAACAATCTTTTGTTGATTGGTTCTTCCATGTCAAGTATATCAAGAGCCTGCTGATATTCTTTTGCAGCATACTACACAGAGAAACTCAGAGTATGAACATTTATGATTGAAGCAGCAGTGTGTAGAAAATAAAGTATTGCTTAACCAATTCACATACATCACAATTTTATGTTTAAAGACAACTCTACCTTCATACATCTGTCCACCCTGCATTATACTAGATTTATGTCTTACCTCTTCAGTTCATAATCTATACAATGCTTCAATTTCCATTCACTTGTTCCATCCTTTGAATTCTAATTATCTTATCCATGCTTTTTAATTCCATTCCCCATTTCTCTATTTTCCTCTAAAAATTAACATCTTCAGAAATAAACTGAAGATAGCTACCATGTTTCTCAGAAAACAAGACTGGGTCTTATTTTCTTTTGCCCGCCCAAAAAAATGGCTAGGCCCTTTTTTCATCCCTTCACTAACCTGCTTTCCATGTCCATTCTCCGCTGCGCGTGCAAGAAGTCTGTGGGACTACAGTAAAAAAAAAAACACCGTAGTTCAGACTTTCCAAATTCTCATGGAAAAAAAAAAGATCTCGCGAAGTTGGAAGGTAAAAAAAATACTCACGAGATCTTTTTTTTTCCCATGATAGCAGACGATTATTACATAGTCATAAAAATTAATAGCAGCTGGCTGATAAACCATACTCAATGAGTAGTCCTTAATGGGTCTAAGTCTACATGGAGGGAAGTAAGCAGTGGGGTGCTACAGGGTTCTGTCTTAGGCCCAGTACTCTTCAATATCTTCATAAAAGACTTAGATGATGGAATGGAAGGGGAACTTACCAAATTTGCGGATGATACTAAGCTGGCAGGAATAGCTAACACCCTAGAAGATAGGCTCAAGATCCAGATGGATCTTGGCAGACTTGAACACTGGGCCCTATC
>JANHFL010008280.1:300965-323625 GCA_032468155.1 Oxyrhabdium leporinum
GGAAGAGACATGATCCATCCAATGCTCTTTAATCTCATTTAAGTACCCAACATTGCTGATCAAAGCATGTTTATTCAGGAAGAAGGATTACTGTATTTGTAATTTACTTGTTCTTTGTTCCTTAATATAAGGTACATAAACACTTTTATTTCTTGAACTATAAATAGGCCTCAGCTTATGGTTCCATTTCCTAGGCAATGATCAAATATATTTATGTACAAAAGTAATGAGATTTCATGTTGCCAAATGTTTACAATGTGCACCGATAAAGGAACACACACTATTGCAATTGTATACTAAGCACAAATTAGACAAAGAATGTGTTAAAACTCCTGAAATGTATTCAGAGGAATGGGACCAATACATTGATGTATATTTTTTGACACCTACTTGAATGTGGTAAGAGCATCCACTGTTAATGCTAATTGTTGATGCAGATCCTAAAAACCACAAGTGCTTAAATTTTCATATTATAACATGATGGTTTTACTCTGTGGGGTAGATTCAGAATTATTTATAGAGTTGAAATCACTCTCTGCTTTGTAATTTAATCTGCATCCATTTTATTAACCAGATAAATAGTTCATATACAGTATGTTTAGCTGCATACAATATGTATTTAATCCTCTGAACCCAGCTAGATGGCAGTGATGATATTGAAAAGGTGAAGTTAATATTTAAATAAGAAACCCTCTGGGAATTCCTGGTCTATAAGTTAAAATTGTATATTGTTATTAGGAAAACTACATAGATGTATTGTATCTATGAAGTCACCAAGAGTTTAGTTTTTAAATTCATATTTCATACAAGTAAAGCATTGGATTGCATTGCGAGTAGCACGAAAATGGCACATTTCTGAATCCCAGAGCTCTGACAGTATAATTCAGAATGTACTTTTAAAGAAAATCCACTAGAAGATGTGAAAAAAATATGGCAGAGCATCAAAATTGTTTTATTAATGAGCTATTGCTTAATTAATATATTAGCATACTGAGAGTATAATTCACATAACATATTTCTGTTATTAACACACTTTAGCACGGCCTTAAATATTTGTCCATCCATTCATCCAGTTGTAATTTTCATTAATACTGTGACATTTGTTTTAGAAAAGAAGATTCTGGCTATCACATACATAATATTCAGCCTTAAGTAGTGCTCTTGTAAATTAATTATCATTAATGTAAATGGCTTAGGATGACCAGCCTAATTAACTTGCTAATGTGTTTTTACTTAATAACAGGTGTGAACATTATTCACCTATGAGCCATATTTAATATTTATAACTATAGTAATTTCCCAGTAATTATATCCATACATCAAAAATTCAAACGTGTAATGTCCATTGTCTGAACTGACAATGTAAGAATTGAAATTAAGCCTTTTCTATTGGATTTTCTCCTTGATAATCCTCACTCAGTTCTTTGTCTTGGTGGATTAGTTCTACTCCTTGTTCTTGCTTATCTGTCAAATGTTCAACTTTCAGTTTGTTATCTTTCAGTCTTTTTTTATACATTTTCTTATGTTGTCCCTGTGTGATTATAAATGATAAATGATTGTAGTTAAAAACAGCTTCATTTTCTTAAAACAAAAAGATGGATTTTCAACTATCTTTGCAAATTTTGCAAAAGTTAACTACTTGATTATTTTAATTCAATTAACTTGATTATTTTAATACAAATTCTATTACAACTATAACAGCTACAAGATTTGACAATATTGGTCCTTTTCTGGTTGCCTTTCTGATTGTTGAGACCTTGTCCCAATGTTTTTTAATTTATTTTAATTGAACTACAATTCAACTGAATGTATTGGTATTCACAGGTATGGAAATTACTTACATTGTCTCTGCTTTCTTGCAAAAGTTCCTTGACTGAGGAATGTGTGCTTTAGAAATGTTTTGAGATTTTGGATTAATGTAAAGCAGAGAAAGCATTGTAACTTTAAATTTATTCCCTTCAAGCTATTTGTTGCATGAAGATAAAAGTCTTAAAATTCTTTTGAAGAAAAGTGCCTTCACATGCTTCCAACATCTAAGAATTGCTTTTGTTGATCTTAAAGCAGACCAGGATTTTAGGTATTACTAGGATACATAAAAACTGACCTTAGAGGGATGGGAAAAGTAAGTGGATTGCATAATTTTAGTGCTAGTGGTATGTTATGTTAGACAGAAAAAAAAGAGAAATAATATTTGATATAAAAACATTGATTAGTTTTCTATTCCAAAACTTGGGTCCCATACTCTTAAGCTTGCTGAAATGTATGCATGTGCAAATTTCTATGTATGGAGCTTCACGTGACCAGTCAGTGGATTAATTCCAAATCTTGACACCATTCCTATCAGTTTGAACTGATTTGAAATGTTTCCTTAATGAGAAGCTCAAAAGGATCAATCATTACCTATGAATTAACAAAAATAATACTATGAAGCAACAATTATTTTCATATGCATACAATACAAAATATGGCCAATACAAGGATTGTTTGTTCATTGGTCCTATGTAACTGAAATGTCTTTCCTTTTTTTCCTCCTTTGCTACTTTACTTCTTTTCTCCTGCTTTAGAAATCATCCACCCCATCCTCTCCTCTAGCAGGAATGTCTGCCCCATTTTCATTTCATTCCCCACAACGTTTCCACTTTGCCATCATTTAATGAGGAAACATAAAAAGATCCTTTCTGGACTGTAGAAAGGAGAAGACAGAGAAGATGTGCAGCCCAAAAGATCAAGCAGTTGGAAGAACCATTTGGCAGTTAAAGGGCAAGGGAGGCCACAGGAAGGCCTGGTTCTAGTCTGAAGGGGCAGAATCAAGAATACGCATGTTGCCTTGATCTTTGGAGGAAGATACAAACTTAAAAAATAAGAATCTACAAATGAGACAAATTTGTGCCCATGTATTATATGTGTGTGTCTGTGTGTATATATATATGAAAGTAAGCATCTGATAAGTAACTGTCACATTTTTCTTCTTATTAAAATAAAATAAGAGGTAGTTGAAATATTCACTTTCACAGTTGGTCTATCAATGCTGCAGGCAGGAAAAATTAATCCGGGTATTCCTTTGATCCCACAGCACAGAGATGATCGGTGATTTCCTTCAGGTCCAAACATCCCGTTATTCAGAGATTAAGAGCCTCCCCAAGAAATCCATTCCAAATCCAAATCCATTCCTGGTTGCATGCTTGTTCATTGAATTCTCTTAGCTAATTTTTTTACAATACCATTACATTGATATTTAATAGTAATTAAATAATAAACCAAAATTCATTTCATCTTAGCAGCTTTCTATATCCTGCTTATTCATACTTCAATATATGTTTCATAACATCTTCTAAATCCATCTCTTATAAACAAAGTGAGTTGCCATTACAATCTACTAAACTACCTGAACTAAGCATGGGTTTAGCAAATGTTATTCAAGTTGTTAACAGCAGATATTGAAATTTAATAAATAATATATAAGATAGGATACTTCAATTCTATTTTGGCTTTGACACCTCTTGTTTTCCACGCTTACTTGAACAACTATGGAATTTTCCAGCTTTTCATTAGCACAAGTTTCTTCTGCCCTAAAAACTGCAAGAGGTACAGCTTAGCAACAGAAGACCTAGAGATACAGACCAACAGAAATGTGTGGTATGTATATAATTAACAGCAGTAATTACCTTTTGAATCTGCAACTCACACAGGCTTTGAGGATATCTTGTAATACTGCTCATGTAGTTTTTAGTCTTTCGCCAATCTTCACTCCATTTCTGGATACTGTACCGAGATTTACACTTTGCAATTCTTTCCAGAATGGCACAATTTTCTTGGTTTATTCTGAACAATTCTCGCTCTTGTTTTTCTCTGTTTAAACTAAAAGGGGGTGGGTGGGAGAGAGAGCTCTGTGCAATAAATTAATCATTCAAGCATTAAAAGTGAAAAGCATTCTGTCCCATTTTCAAAATGCTAAGTGAAAATAAACTCTTACTGCTCTATAATAAGCACCTTCAGTTAATTGTCAAGAACTTAAACTGAAATCATGGCTCTCTTCTGTTATTGTCATATTGCTGTAGCTCACACTACTGCTTATCTTCCACTATGACTGGATGATGGAAGTTCTAATGTAAAACATCTAAAATACTGCAAATTTGCAAGGACTGAAAGGTGCACCCCCACAATATTAAATATTAAATCTTTGCCTAGGGCTATTTAATGAATTACTCAGAAGGAACCTTCCCAGGTTTTAATATAATGAATTTTAACTGATCTAGTTACGTGTATAGCATGAAAGTGTCCCCTTAATTAGGCTGGTAGTTATCATCAAAATAGCTGTTATTTTTATTACTTATTTATACTTTTTCAAAAACGTGTGCAAAGTTACAAGATCAAATGCATATACATGAATACAGTACATAAAGGTTTCTCCTGTCCAGTAGTGTCTGACTCTAGGGGGTGGCGCTCATCTCCGTTTCTTAACCAAGGGAGCCAGCGTTGTTTGAAGAGACTTCTATGGTTATGTGGCCAGCATGAGTATATACTAAGGCACAAGGAACACTGTTGCCTTCCCACTGAAGTGACACCTATTTATCTATTTGAATTTGCATGCTTTTGAAATGTTAGTGTATAGGAACTGGAGCAAGTAATAGGAGCTCATCCTGTCACGCAGACTCAGGTCTCAAACCTGGGTTGTCAGCTTTTCAGTGACAAGCTCAGCATCTTTAACTGCTGAGGCATTACACTCGTATACAGTCCATAGCAACCAGCTTTAACATTAAAATGTCTTTCTTGATTTTCCCTGATTTAGCTCTCTAATATCCCTAATCTGTAATTATTGTATTGTTACACTTGTAGTAATGTCTCAGTAGCTCAGGGGTTATAATACAGTACACAAAAAGTTATCAGTTTGAAACTTAGCAGAAATATTTTAGGTTTTTTTCCTGAACTATCCTGTTTTTGTTTGTTTGTTTGTTTTGCTGGGCTTTTATATTAGTCCATTGATCCACCAATAAAAGTTGGAGTTCTCTTTTTTCCCCCGGCACCAAATAAATGGAGTAATAAGTTCTCTGCTGTGAAGTGCAAGCAGCCAGAGCCACTCATGAATAGCTTAAGTCAGCAACTGTATTGACTTCTACTTACATTACAAGAGTGTCCCAGATTCTTTGCCTTCCCCAGGAACAAGTAGATAAGATTTCATAGATCCGGGCGGTGGGAGGAGAGGGGAAGCAGGCTTATGCTTCTTGTAGCTGCACAAGGACTCAAGGCTAATTCCCAGCTTGACCCCTCCTACCAGTCTGGCTGGCAGTTTCCCAACATCTGTAATACTTATTTATTTCAGTTATTTGGAAGCTGGAATGAAACCCTTCTTCATCAAAAAATGATGAAATGATGCAAGTTATAGCTCAGGTAAATAAAATATTGATTTTTTTAAGGTATTGCTGGGCTTCAAACCAATAGTCCTCTACATCTCAAGTAAATGTTGCATTAAATGTTACATCCACTAACACAATTCTCACACCATTATAACAATTGATGTAGCAGAAATTAGAAAGTTAAATCTGGGAAAATGTAAGTTTTGTTTTAGACCTGATTGCTGTTTGATTGCTTAACTTTAAGTCACATAACATTTTTTGGGAAGTATACATATCCAGTAACCATGGACGATGGGAAGACACAGCCAGAAGGCAGAAGGACCCCAGGTAGAATAATATTACAGTTATTGCAGCTACATAATTATTCATCATTTTTACTCCTAATCTTACCTTTTGGTGATATATTCGTTTTTATTATCTACTCTTCCTTCAGTCTTCATGATGTAAGATATCTTCTTTAGTAACAAATAGTTATCTCGTTCTATTGTAGACAAACGGTCCTCATCAAGCTTCAGGCATTAAAAAAAGAATATTTTAATAGATCATGTTTATATCCAATTAATATTTTCCTCCCCTCTCCACCCCCATTAACACTTCAATGGCACTGAAAAAAGTGACTTATAACCATTTTTCACACTTATGACCATTGCAGCATCCCCATGATCACGTGATTTACATTCAGATGCTTGACAATTGACTCACATTTATGACGGTTGCAGTGTCCTGGAGTCATGGAATCCCCTTTTGTGAACTTCTGACAAGCAAAGTGAATGAGGAAACCAGATTCACTTAACGACCATGTTACTAACTTAACAACTGCAGTGATTCACTTAACAAATGTGGTGAGAAAAGTTGTAAAATGGTGCAAAACTCACTTAACAAATTTCTCATTTAACAACATAAATTTGGGGCTCAGTTGTGGTTTTAAATTGAGGACTACCTGTATTTTTTTCTGACTCACTATCTCTATCAATACTATTTCTTTTACGCATGACATATCTATATTTTGCTTGGTGTATTTCACAGAAAACACCAAGCCAAATGTCACCAGTGTCCCTGGATGTGTTTCTTGTCTGATTGAAATCTTGCAAGGCTGACATTTAAATACAAAAATGTTAAAAAGACACAATAAAAAAATATTTTGATTGTAGTTCATAAATGTTTATATTATAATAGTGTACCTCATGATCTTTTAAGCCCTCTTGTCTCTGTTTTTGCTACAGCAAAGTATAAATTGCAGCATACCTTAAGTTTTCTTAATTTCAAGTGAAGATGTCCATATGTTGGAGGAGCAGATGTGTCCACCACAGGTTTGGCGCTCAGGATCTGCAGCAGGTTAAAACATTCTTTTGGTGTTTAATTTTCACTTGGAATAATGAATCAATAAGGCTCTTACTTAAGTGGAACCCATTGGCTCTTAGTAAGCAACAATTATTTATCAGCTTTCTCTCTCTCTATTGCAACTGGAATTCTAATTGTGGTGACAGGATTACAGATATCCCTCACTTAATTTAGTGACCAGAGTTACAATAGCACTGAATAAGTGGTGCTTAGCATGGGTTGTTAAACTTCTGGCCATTCCAGCACTCGGTAGTCATGTGATAATGACCCAAGCACTTATCAACTAGATTGCAGCATCCCACCATCATAACATGACCAGCTTTCCACAAGCAAAGTCAGTGGGGAAGCAGGCATGGAAAGTCACAAGTTGCTCCTGTAAGGTACTCCTGCTGCAACTTTTTCTCTTGAGGAGTCTGACTATGGAGTACAGGATTCTGGGACTCCATAATGTGTATCTGTCTGTAGCCCCACTCTCCTGTCTTCACCTATCAGCAGCCACCCCTCAACTAGTTGCACTTGTGTGGTGCTGCTGCAGCCATTGGCACTCCCACATAATAGCCCCCCTTCCCATTCATGCCTCTGCTGTGCCACTGGCACAATCTCCCACACCCGGCAGCAGTCACCTCCACCTGGCCTTGCTCACACTGCACCATGGCCTGCTTGCAAGTCACCCAGGTCATGCAACTTCCTGCTTTTTTGTCATATTGATTGTGATATTTGGAGGCAGACAGGAAGTCATGAGAAGGTCCTCACTTAACCTGCAATCTTTGCTTGATAATGGCAATTGCCATTGCTAAACAATGCAGTCACAAAACAGATTGCATAGGGACAGAAATTTCAGTTCCAATTACAGTTATTAAGTGAGGACTACTTGTATTGAAACATTGCGAGGGGTTTGAACATAATATAGTAATATAACATAACATAGTAACATAATCCTGTACATATATATCTTTTTACAATTCAGTGCACCTTACTCCCAGATAAATTACATGTTCACTCATTCATACATTTAGCCATTTCTGGAAAATTTTCCTACAGAAAAATGTCTCAAAATAGTGACATCTTACTAACACAGCTCTATATAGGTTTACTC
Source organism: Oxyrhabdium leporinum (assembly GCA_032468155.1). Taxonomy (NCBI): domain Eukaryota; kingdom Metazoa; phylum Chordata; class Lepidosauria; order Squamata; family Cyclocoridae; genus Oxyrhabdium; species Oxyrhabdium leporinum. Next base: position 308,757 of record JANHFL010008280.1, read on the forward strand.
AGAAGTAAGTCATACTTGTTTAATGGCTCTTCATCCCAGGATTCTATTCATAGGATTACAACTTAATGAGTTTGAACTGAGATGTATGTTACATGCAGATACATGAAATTTTTTCATCATCATCATCATCATCATCATCATCATCATCATCATCATCATCATCATCATCATCATCATTCATCACATTTCTAGCCCACTCTATATTCCAGTCTCTTCCACTTAGAATGGTCACTCTCTATTAAGTGCCCCTATCGAGCCCCTATTTATTCTTCTTTGATCCTTTATGTCCGCTATCAGGTATCTCATTATGGACATAGAGCTATTTTTTACATTTGTTCTTACAAGATACATTCCAGAACAATATATTTATAGGATTCCTATTTATCATTTACCTTAAAAGGCCTAAGGCCTAAATAAAAACATAATAATAATAAAGTAGAATTGTAATCAGTCTTAAGAAATAAATAGTGAAATACTGTAGAATCAAGATGAAGTGTCATGAAAGGGCACATTTATCAGAAGGTAATAGATCAAACACATTGATTATGAATTTTCTCTAAGACTGTGGTTCTCAATGTTGCACCTGGAATACAGGTAGTCCTCAACTTACAACAGTTCATTTAGTGACTGTTCAAAGTTACAATGCCATTGAAAAAAGTGACTTATGACCATTTTTCACACTTATGACCTTTGCAGCATCCTCATGTCACGTGATTTGCATTCAGATGTTTGACAACTGACTCACATTTATGATGGTTGCAGTATCCCAGAGTCATGTGATCTTCCTTTGCGACCTTCTGACAAGCAAAGTCAATGGGGAAACCAGATTCACGTAATGTCCATGTTACTAACTTAACAATGGCAGTGATTCACTAAACAAATGTGTCGAGAAAAGTTGTAAAATGGAGCAAACTCACTTAACAAATCTGTGTTAATGCTACTAATATAAAATCTATTTATAATAAAATTCTGTATTTTTTCAGCACTGATGATTTTTTGCATTAATTTATTAATAAACGGACAGTGATGTGACATATGTAATTTCCCCCACTATGGACATGCGATGATGTATTCCTTGGAGAGTATTGTGACACAAAAAGGACCATTAATAAATGCCATTGATAATCACTTTAATGCTGTCTCATCATGAAAATTAATAACTATGTCCAAAAAACTAATATAAAAAATAGCCATACTTTGGGAAATGTTACATTTTTACTTTGGGTAAAGTATTACCCTGAATATTTTACGGTTGGAAGGTGTTTTATACCTAAATTCTGGTACTAAAATTGTATTTAGTGTAAAATGTGAAGTTGAGAAGAACAGCATACAGTGAATACCCATAAACAGGAAGGTAAGAGGTGGCTAACAGAACCTATCCTTGGTAGACCGTAAAGTTATTCCTTCCAATAAGTTTGTCTTTGTGCATATGGCTTTAGTTATCAAAAAGTTATTCTTACCTTTTTCTTATGCTCTTCATAAGTAGCTTTGTCCCACTTCTGCTGAAGGTATTTATTGCCACACGGCAGAATTGGCTGGTAGGCACGATGCATCTTAAAACAACCTAAAATATATCTAAATCTGGAGTCCTTGAAGGAGTATGAGTCATCAGCTGAAACCTTGAGCAAAGCTCTAACAACAGTGGTGTGTTTGCAGCAGGTCATGTGAGAGTTGTCATGGCAGCACTGTAGCAAAAATTGAATAGCTGGTGGTAGCATTTTAACACTAACTGGGGGAAATGATAAATAAGTACTAAGAAATAAGTACAAAGATTCCAAACAATCTCTTAGATTATGTTGATCAGTGGAATGATTACTTTTCTGTGATCTTGTTTAGCAGCTCAAAATTAAGGAAAAGGAGCAAAGCAGGTAATAATACATTTGATAACACTGTAGACAAATATGAATTTGCACAAATAAAGCTCTTAACCTCTTAGTCTTTATCATGGAATCAGATACAAATGCATGTAATTGTCATATGTTACTATTAACTGTATAGCAACGCAAGTGAGAGCCAAGTTGATGTAGTAGTTAAGACATCAGGCTAGAAACTGGGGAACTATGAGTTCTAGTCCCACCTTAGGCACAAAGCCAGCTAGATGACCTTGGACCAGTTTTTTTTCTCTAGGAAGTAGACAATGGCACACCACTTATGAAAAACCTTGCCAAGAAACCTGCAGGGACTTGTCTAGGCAATCACTGAGAATCGGACACGATTGAATGGAAGAAAAACAAATAGCAAAGTGAACTATTTATGTAATGTATATATGTATAAAGGTATACTTTATTTTCTAATACAATTTATATCAGATTTCCTCATGTTCTGTGTGAAAATGGTCTCATGCCAGGAATTATTGATTTAGAACCAGAAACTTTTGTCTTTACATTTACCTTTAAATCACAATATGTCTTATCTATATTAAGGTTTAGAGAGTTTGAAGCTGTTGAGTGTTGATCCAGACTTATTGCAAATAATTATGAAAACTAAATACCCAGAAGAAACATTGATTTTCTGTTACAATATATATGTATTTCTTGCCATAGTAATATCTGGAAACTACTCACCTAAGTGCATACAGTATATCTTTGAAAATGTAAATCGGATTGTTTAGTCTTGCAGCTGCTGCTAGTCTCTACTGTTTCAGAAAGAAAAGAAGCTTCATGCTTAAAGCTAAAACATGGTAACTCATTCAGTGAAAAATAGCCAGTTTATTTTTTCTGATATAATAAAAACAGCTGCATATATTTGAGTAGGTTGGGATTACTGTAACTGAAATGGTAGTTGAAGTCCCTGTGCCTTCAATAAACCCAAAATGGGCATTTTTCAGAAAACAAATCTGTCAATATTGGGACAGGCAAGAATCTGATATTTTTAATATATATTGAACATTATTCATTCCTCCTTTCTAAGAAGCTGTATATAATTTTGCTGTTACACTTGCTTTATCTACAGCAGCTCTTTGAGGTATTTTAGTCTAACAGCATGAGACTTCACACTAAGGCTTGTGGTAAATCATAACTTCCCATAACCCTAACCATTTACTCAGTATCCGACTACTGATAAGGTCCTCTGACATGATTCAGGTAGGTTAAAATATTTATTGCAGATCAGAAAGAAGCCATAACAACAACACAATGGTTGCTCTGTGTAGAGCAAAGTTTTCAGATTCTCTATATATCTTTGCTCTGAACATAAACTCATGGCTTTTCCTCCCACTTTTCTGAATTAATCAATAATTGGAGGTTTCTTTGAGCATGAACAATGCAGTATGTTTATCGAAAAGTCCTCTCTAGCTTGAGAATTAGTGATTTCTATTTTGTCAGCTGTACAGAAACTCAGAACGGGGTTTCCATGTTGTATTAAGTCATTATATAGTTTAGCTATGTTGTACATAACAAACAAGCCATTTTGGTTTAAAAACAGGGTATGGCTTAGAATGTTCTGTAGATCCAAATAGTTATGAGATTTACCCATTAAACTATGAATAATATGTAAAACCCAGCTATAAGAACTAGCATGGATTCACTGGTAAAACAGCAGAAGTCTAGTTTGAGGTAGATATTATTTTTACTATTAAGTAGATGTTATTTTTATTATTTCAGGCCTAATTTGATATGCCAACCATTACCCTAATTATTACATTCTGAGTTTCTTGATTGGGACTAGATTCCATTTCAGTTTTGGCTCTGGACAGTCATTTTCTTAACTTGTGAATTCTGCCTCTTCCTCCTCCTCTTCTCCCCACATACTGGGGGGATATTTCTATTCTGTTTTAGGTCTGGCCTGTAACATAGGATGGCATTCCTGACCATGTGTCTTCAGTTTATTTATTGCATCTGTCTGGTGGAATGAGAGTGCTTTATAGGAAGAGATTAAATGCCTGTCAAGAATGCTAAGGCTGATGTTTTGTTTTTTCTCCTTGCACTTTCTCTCTTGTTTCTTAGAACATTAATGCTGGATTTGATGTGATGAATAGCCAAGAAACATATACATTAAAGCATATTTAGAATAGCCTCTTACATTAGAGCTTTCCTATTCTAGCTAATAACATTCCACAGCTGAAAGACCAGATTCACAGTGTATATCTTCAAAAGGATAGTTAATACCCTCAACTTTCTCTTCCCACCCCCTCCTCATCTCCCCTCTTTGGATTCTAAGCACCTGTAATGTGCAGCCATTAGCTTCCCTGAACAAAGGAATGGCCATATAAGTGTGCAGCAGTTCGTAAGCCAGAGCCTCTTAACAGAGCTACCCTTTCATTCATGTTCAAGTTCTGATATGTAAAATAACCATTAATTTCTTGCATGTTCACTCCATTTTTGTATTTACATGTAATGCAGAAATGCACATATTTACATGTTGCACCATCCTTATTTTTGCTAGAGAGTGGAATTTTCATTAATTTACTGACTTTCAATTTCTCTCCTAATCTTTCAACTTGGGGTGGGGAAGAGGAACAAAAGATTCATCTTTTTGTTTTCACCTTCTCTGGGTAGCCTTCAGGAATCCCATGCTGGCAAGCTGTAAGCAGAATCTGAGCCACACTTTCTGACTTCTGCTTATAAACATTTGTAATTATAATTGTGTAAGAGGGTTTTGTGCTTCACTTATATGATGAACCTAGCCAATTTTGATTTTTTAAACGAATCATGGCTTAATATTAGCCATCACAGAACTTTTAAGAGTCACAGGCTTGTAACATAGCCACCAGGTATATGAAGCATGGGAACTGCTGAGTTTTCTTCCTATTCATACTCCAAAAAGCAAAAGCAAAACCTCCAAAAAGTGGTTTGATTTTATGGTATTTTATTTACACATTATTTTCTTTACAATATTGAGCAAAGACCTGCAATGCTTTTTATACATGTATATGGAATGTCAAGACAATTACTTCACTGTTGGTATAAAACAAGTTGGCAATGTGTTTTCTGACAACCGTATATGCTTATGTGAAAATCTAGATGGCCTGGGTATTGCCTTCATGAGGAAGCTGAATAGGAGCAGTGCAAAGGTCAATCTTGATTGACACCCTAATAGTTGGAAGGGTGCTTTATAAATGACCTTGAGGGCTGAGTAGGGCTTTCAGAAGTACCTCATGGAGGGGCCAAATAAGAGGTTAATAAACACTGACTGATCAAAACAGTTTCCATTTTTTTCACAGCTTGGCTCAAGAAATACAGGTCAATGTAGACTTGACTTTATGCTGTAATATTATTCTTGTGTGATTAAGTAAATATTGATGGTGCTACACTGGATGGGATCTTTTGTCTATTTGGGAGGAAATTTAAGGAGGGGAAGGCTCAATGCATTCATTCTGGCACTTGAATAGGAAAAATTGATCTAAATTCAGAAGTTAATTTTTGGAATTGCTTCATTCGCTTTAGGAATGTTTTCGGACTGCAGAGGGAGTCCCAAGTACTATTTAGTTTATGATTTTATAAAATGTATGTTGCATTAGCAAATCAGAGTTAAGTTAACCACAGTTTAGCATATTATGTGAACACAGTCTAACAGGAAATACAGGAAAAGTTATACACCCTTTTAGTTTGCTTCTCTGTATCATATACATTCACTTAGATCTCCTAAAATGGCATAAGCAAGAATATTCCAAATAAAAACAGATTTGCAGTTTGCCAGCAGATGGAGGAAATGCATTGCCTCTGTATAACACAATGGAGATAGAAGTGATGTGAGGATGTGGGAATCCTTTTGGAAACAATAGTGAGAGAAAACTATCAACGCCCATGCTTTTTTCAATCTATATCTTTGTAGCAAGTGTGCATGCAATCTAACATTCCATGTTGGTTGTTTGTCTATGGAGATTCTCAGTCATCCAGGTCATGGTTGTCCTAAAGGTGCTTTCTGGTTTTTCTTTGAAGACATTTCGCTTTTCATCTAAGAAGCTTCTTCAGCTCAATTATGTGTGAACTGGTTTTTATTAGCTGTTGCCATTATGTTAAGGTAATTACAAAATCTCTACTTCCTCTCAAGGGAAACCTCTCATGTACAGTAGTTCATTGAAAGGAAGTGGTTTCTGCCTGGTAGGAATGAGTCACAGAAGAAAACAGTTCTTTGTGGAACGCTCATTGTTGTCTAATTTAGGCTTTAGAATCCCATATAATTTGAACACATGAAGTTCTAGATTGTAAATAACAATGAAACAATCCCTTTAGGGTTCCATCTTAATTATTTGACTTAATCATCTAATTGTTTCTAGGATAGAGAATGGTGACGAGATTAACAAACTCCCTTACTTTAACTTATCTCCTAAATATGGGCCAATAAGTAAATTTTATGTTACGCAGTGCTTGATTTGCTGAATGAGTCCATACAGAAGTTTCATCTCTTGTTTTTCTTAAATGTTATCCTTTTCTTAAAAAATGATATCCAATCATGCCTTCTTAGAACAAATAGCTTTTCTCTCCTCCTATAACTCATGTCCTGATGCTGTTGTTTTATTTATTTTTTCTCCTTTTATTTTCCCACAAGTAGAAGGTCCACGTTATTTCAGATCAACCAAGTGTTGATCTATTGGTTGTAATGAATTGACCAATTGACTTGTGGCCCAAGCCTGACATTGTGGGCTAAAAGAGAGTGATTGTCCAAGCTGGCTTTGTGACTAAGGCAGGACTAGTACTCACAAACTCCTAGTTTCTACTCTGATGCATTAACCACTGGACAATACTGGCTCTCCATTGCTTATCACTTCTTTTTTAAATATATTCTGAATCTGATTCATCCAGAACAATGGAATAATTTTATTAGAAATCTTTATATTTGAATTTAGTAGACATCACATCTTGGCACAAAAAAAATTGTATTGTAACTTAGTGTACGGTTTGCACGACTTCCCAGTAAAAAGACTTCATCATTAAAACTAGTATTGAAATGTTCCACCATATTAATTTTACAAAACAGTATTTGTAGTCCATTTTTCAGTCATAATGAAAGCAGCAGGAAAAATGTTATAAATCAACCGGACAGTGTATAAAATCTTCTACTTAAAATGCAGTCAAACTCTGTTAGGTAAGCTGATTTATGTGCTGTTTCCTGAACCCTCACTCTGGATGCAAGAAAGACAGCAATATTGGCTCTTGGGAAGATATTACTAATTAGCTAGATGGATGTGGGAGAACGCAGTTATTGCAGTACCTTAGAGCAGACGCCTAGATTGTCAGATTGGGTGAGAACAAATTCTTACTAAGGAAGCATGTGGGTGATATTGGGATGCAAACAAATTGGGGTGTACCCAGGGAAATTAGCCATTCTCTGGCCTTACCTCAAATAATTGTAAAAGAGCCTTCAGATTAGTGCATTTTCAGTGCTCCTAGAGGACAAATATAAAATGATTCCAATAGCAGGAGCACACTCTGGTCTACAGAAGGAAGATGAGATAGGAACACTGGCCTATATTAAACTGCCTCCAGCTTTACAGGAAGCTTTGCTCCATTTTTAGAGTTCTCTTTTAATATCATCTCTGGGGATGTTACCTATTGGTTGTTGGGTTAGCAAGATGTGATCTCAGGCTCTGTTACCAGGTTCTGAACAATGGCCAGGCAAGTACATTAATGGTTGCTTTAAAAACGTTGACTGCATGATTATGACAATCTTCAAATTTCTGTTTTAAGCTTGTTTTGTGCCACAGTTTATTTTATTGCTCTAACTCCAGGTTATTTGGTTATTTGCCCCGATTTCTTTGCTTTAATAAACAAGATTACAATCTATCCCCCCTCCCTGCAATACAAATGTTAAAACATTTTCTGTCTATATTTATCCTGGCTAAATTCACACATTGTACTAACCTCCTTGGGTTTGATAGATGCATGATTTAGAAACCATAATTTGTAACTTTATCTCTTGAGAAGGCAGACATTGTGGCTTATCCAATAAATCATGATTATACAAACCATAATATAATCAGATGTGTCAGACAGAATGCTATCATTTGCCCCAGCAGGACAGCATTTTAGAAAATAATTGATGATATAGTTAAATTAAAATTTGCTGGCACTAGATCCTTTTTTTGTTATGCACCACCTTAAGCAGGATAGGAAATCCACAGACAATAGCACCTTTGGATCAGTCATTTTCTAATATATCCTGGAGGCAATCCCAATATAAAGTTTATTTTATTCATTAAATTTGTTTGCCGCCTATCTCACCACGATGATGGTGAGATCTCTCCTCTAGTTGTGGACAACTGCTGCATATTTTATTAATTTTATTATAAGTTCTTGCTTAATCACTGGCAAACAACTTTGCTGGGTAATCTGACTTATTTGTATTGAGAAGCTGGAAGAGTTAGAATTCCCAGGACATTGTGTAACAACAACCCTGTATTTTCATCCAGTGTACACTTAGCAGGAGCCAGCTATATGAATCATTTATGTTTTTAAATTGCTGATTGCTTGAATTGTTTTATCTATTGGTACATAATTTTAAAAGCTCTATTTTACCAGAAAGGAAAATGAGCTTGAATCTAAGGTAGACTTCTACAATGAAAAATGTACAGAAAAAGAAGAGAAAAATCAGATTTCCATCACTTTATTTTCTAATGCTAATTTAACAAACACACCATTTAAAAGGCAACTTTTTTGAGAAAATGTTATTTTTGGGGGGATGGATGGATAAGCATTATTTACCAGAATAAGTGCATGCCTTAATATGTTTTATGCAAATAACTCATGCAATGAATCCTGTGTCTTTGCTTAATTGTAACAAATGTTAGTGGCTATTATAAGAGTTATGTAAAACTTCAGTTAAGGTAGATGTTTTTAATTATAGCATTTTTCATGGTGAGATCATACTGAAATTTATAAAGCTAGAGTGATCATACTCTAGTTCAGGGGTGTCAAACTGGCAGCCCGTGGGCATGATGTGTCGCATGCAGGCCACGTCCACCCCAGCTCTATGAAGGGAAAAAAATGTTGCAAAACGTCGCATGATGACGTGACACTGCAAGTTTGACACCCATGCTCTAGTTTATCAGTAAGTCCTTGTATAAAGAATTTTAGCAGAGGACACCATAAAATAAGCAAGGTTGAGGCATCAGGCTAAATTATGTTATTTGTTTTTTGTTTAGGATGTTAAATCATGACAGTGTGGAGTGTAAGACATTTTCAATATAACAAATAAAAGACTAGAGCAGGGGTCTAGTTCAGCGGTGTCAAACTCGTAACCCACGTGCCAGATGTATTACATGCTGGCCATGCCGAGGCCCGGTTTAGCGAAGGTGGAAAAAGTCACGATACGTCACACGACACTGTGATATGAGTTTGACACCCCTGGACTAGATGGTCATCATACAGGCCATACTGAGAATAAAATTTAAAAATCAAATCAAACTTTTGAAAGGTTTATCTGTAGCATACCACTTACAGCCCACTATGGCTCTCTGTAATATTTAACTATTTAAACAGTTAAAACAGCTCCAGGTGTTCCAGGTCATATTCAAGCAAGGCAACCAGCTTGGTTCCTTCCCATTTATATCTGGTACCCAGGAGGCCCCCAGAGATGCTGGGCTATTCTGCTTTCAGCGGAAACTTGCAAAGGGAGGAAGAGGACAAGTGTGGGTCTTTGTGGGAGAGAGGTCAAGTTTTGAGCACAAATCTTAGACTGGGCAGATAGCTTCCGTGCATCACTTAACGCATATGTCTATTTTTTTTTCCTTTAAGCAATACAATAACGAAGTGGCTCTGAAAGATATTCGCGCACCACCCCGCGGGATAAAAGCGCGCTTCTCTAACACGGGATGCTCCCTTAACATAAAAGAGACGCGTAGACGAGGAAGCGGTTTGAAAGCTGCAGCCGCGCCAGATGGTAAAAGGCAGGCCGCCGGTCAAGGCATTGCCGCCAAAGCCGTTTCCTCCGGCGTCCATCAGAGCCGTTCGCAAACTCGCCGGCCTCTTCGCCCGCGCCGCGCTCTCTCCAGCTGTTTGGTTTGCGCGACAAATCTCTCCCTGTTTCTTCTCCTCTCCTCCAATGGAGAGCGGGCCGCCCGGATTCGCCCAATGAGGAGCGCCACCCGGCCTGCCATCAGCCAATACGAGGGCGGGGGCGGAGACGACCGTTGCTGGAGATGTTCACTCTCGTCTTCCCCAGCGGGGGCGAAGCGGGGGCGGTCGTGCGTCTTTTCCCCCTCTAGTTCGGGGCGCGTGGCGCATTGCACTTGCCCGCGCCCCCCCCCGCCCCAGGCTCCCAGCCCAGCAGAGTCGGGCTCACTTTCCGTCGCGGCTGCAAGCATGGCGGTGGAAGAAGAGGGGCTCCGGGTGTTTCAGAGCGTCCGGATCAAAATAGGTACAGTGCGGGAAAAGAGAAGCGGCAGAGCAACAAAGGGAGCGGGGCGAGCCTCCTTCCATGTTCGCCGGGGACGCTCTGCCAGCCGCGGGAGGCAGAAGCGGAGCTCCGCGGAAGGCTTCCTAGCCTCGCGTTCTCTCCCCTGCTTTTCTCCGAAGTACTTGCCGGAGAAAAGGGGGAACCTGGAAAACCCGCCGCTTTTCTCGGCTGCGCGGGGCGGGCCCGAAGCGTCGCTTCGCCCGGGCTTTGCTGCTTTTGAGCCTCGGTCCAAAGACGGCGGCGCGGGAAGGGCGTGCTGCGGGAGGAGGATGGTAGCCAAGGGAAGTGAGGATGCTGCGAAGCAAGAGCGGGCGGGAGAGAAATCCGGGAGGAGAGGGTGACTTGTCAGTTAGCATCGAGCAGGGAAAATTGCCCATTTGCCCAGCAGAAACCTGCCGGGATTGCCGTGCTAAGTGACTGCCAGCTCTTGGCTGAAGCCAGGGCTCTGAAACGAGTTTCTCCTGCTAAGATCTCTAGGTGATTATTAATATGTAGTTAGTTGCGGCTTCTGATGATCAAGTTTGACAAAGCTCTGCTCGAAGACTCCGGAGGTTTATTTTTGACAGCAGATGTGCGCTTCACTCAGATCATTTCCACAACTCCTTGATGATCCTTTGTGTGTGTGTGTGTGTGTGTGCTTATTGACGACCTGCGAATGTTTTCTTTTCGTGGCACCTCAATGCAGCCCTTTCATGGTTTCTGCCACCAATAGTGGTAGTGGTGTGTGTGTGTGTGTGTGTGTGTGTGTGTGTGTGCAGGGTCTCTTTCACTGTATCATCCTGCCACTTCATTCACAACATTTTAGGAGATGTTCAGGGGACCATTATCTTTTATTTGTTATTTCTCATATGTACCTACTCTGCTTCTGTCATATTTTTCTCCTGAGAGAATCTGATGAAGGAAACAAGGAACAGCTTATTCTGTTCTTTCGATTGCTGGTGCTGTATGTCTAGTACCCAATATGAGCTTATAACTACACCACTGCTTATGGGTTCCTTTTGAATTCCTGCATCCCATAATTCTTCTCATTGCCATTTCCTGTTGGCACCGTATTTTCATGATGAAATACCAGTTTTTGTTCCTCTTTGTTTCCATTGCTATTCCTTTAAGGTTCTTTCTTTCTTTTTTTAAAATGTAGACCTGCTGAAACTATAATTTGGCCCTAAGTATGCCTAATCCAGTTGTAAATCACACTAAGTTTAATCAAACTAAATTTGTTTAATCAGTAAATACTTATATGGCTACAGTAGATGTTTTGCAAAGCAGCTATTCTTTTGCTTTAATGCTTTTGAGAAGAGCCCTTAAGTGTTTTATTCTTTAAATTGATTACTAAAAACCACATAATGGATTTATATTTCATGTATTTTGGGACAAGATGGGGTAATAGCAAACATACTCATTTTTATCCCATGCTACATATGCTTTTTGCTTAAGCTGTTGCCAATTTCTCTAGTCCTCTAAAACTTTTTGAAATGATTTTGCAAGATTAAAAAAAATCTATACTTTTAGATAATGATGGTTTTGAATTACTGCCTGTAATTTGCTGAAAAACGTCCATCAATATCATTGAAGAATTGTTTTGAATGTACTCAGACAAACGGTACTAAGATTGGCTTAGTGTATACACAGACTCTGAAAAAATGAATTTAAAATCAGCAGTGTTAGTATAACAACTTTCCCCATATTCCAGATTGATAATCCTTCAGTCTATTATTAACTCTTCATAGCAAGCCATGTAATTGCGTGCCTGTCACACGCAGTAATTTAATTTGTTTGAAGGATGTGTCATTATTTTGACTGTTGTGAATCACTTCCAGACTACTTCATTAAAAAGTAAGTAGCAGATGTCACGGTTGTAGATAAAAATTTGCTGGTATTTATCTGACTGTGCATTAGAGGGCAAACACTATACTCAACAACAAACTAAATCTAGTGAGATGATTCTGTTTGGTTCACCTAACCACAGTGCCTGTGGTTAGAAAGTGTCTATTTACTAGGGTTGGGCAAAATATTTGAAAAGGATATTTCACAAAGTGTGCTAATATAAGTGAAACACCCACATTAGTGGCATTAAACCAGTGTGTCCTCTGAAGGACTCATGTGGCTGGTTTGAGGGTGCTATGATTATATTGCATCCAACACATAGTCCTTCCAGCAGAGCTTTCAGGGAAACAAAGCAGCTGTGCATGCACACAGAAATGCATAAAAGGGGTACAGCCTTTATAATAATTGTGCAAACCTTCTCGATGCAGCTGCTTTAGTGTTTTAAGGAAGGATGCTAATATACTTTGCACCCACCCCTACACCACATTTCAAATACTTTCCACAACCTTTATATTTTTGTTCAGAAAATGCTTAAGGGATACAGTATAAGAATTCCACTGAAATGTATTAGATATAAGCATGTGCTAGGATGTTCAGTGCATATCATCAGAATGTGGATAATCCAGTATAATAATTCAGGATTTGCTTTTACATTCCTCAAAGAAAGGAAGACTTTGTTGTGTAAAATACTTTTTATGAATGGGTCTGCTAAACAAAGTGTCAAGATAACTTTTCTGAGGGGTAAAACATAAGCCTCACAATAAATTTGGATCTCGTACTGTGGATGTTTTTATTGTTGATCCTTATGGCAAACCGCTGTGAATCTGGAGTTGATTTGGCAGTGTACAAATGGAATGAATGAAAATGAATGAAGTAAAAGCATGTAGTCTTACTAGAATTTGAAAGCCAAGTCCAATGAAGATTAATTGAACAGTAGCCATCTTCCTTTAATGTTTAGAGTCTTCTTATCTCAACTTCAGAGATCTTGGGACAGTTCATAGAGGAACAGTACAGAAAAAGATGTATACAAAACATATAATTTGTCTTCTTATACTTCTAGCTACTCATCAGAATGTCCAACCCTCTTCCTTCATTTGTCACTGGAGTTCTTATTTTAAAAGAAGAGTGGGGAGGGAGAGCCCCAGATTTCACTTTGACTAGCCTCCAAACCTCATTTGCTCTCTAGTGATGGAAAGCAGCTAGGCCAAGCCCTGGAGTGTGCATTTTAACCTAGGCTCCACTTAGTTTTAAAACGAACCCAAACCACCTACAAGAGCTCAAAAAGATATATTTATGTAAAATAATCTTACCTCCTAAAACTTAGCTCTCCCTTCCCATCCCAATGATTAAATATGGTCTCCAGGCACAAAGCACTTTGGGTCTAAAGCAGACAAATTGAAATGCATAATTAGAGTGGATGCCAATATTAATAGCACTGAGAAGATAATATTCATTAGGACAACAGTACATGGATAAGTGAAATGTAATCCTTTTCACCCTTGTGATGATCCTGGCAAAAAACACTTCCTTCCACCCACGGTTGCTGTTAAATAGTAAGATCTTTATTAAGAAACTTTTTGAAAAATGTGCATTATATTCCAGGATTATTTTTTTAAAAAATCTAGAAGACTGGTTCATATGATTGCTCTGGTTTTTTTCTATTCTGAGATGCATTTCCCTTGCTCCTTTTTTAAAAAAGACCTCTTTCATAATTTGCTTCATTTATGTATTGTAATTATTTTTGCCTGAAACAAAATAGAAAAAAAAAGACAAAGGCTTAATCTGTTTTAATTTTATTATTTTAAAATACGCTATAAACAAGTTAACTCAGCAGTTGCTTCTTCGTACTCTGTAAATGGCAATTTCCAGTTTTTCCCTTCTCATTCCTGACTCATATCCTGGGTTTTTCCTGAGGTTCCCGCAATCCTCAGACAGACTTTTTATTTTGTGTTCAGGGAGTTCCAGCTGAGACAAAAGGATGGGAACTTCCCTTTGCCATGTTGCCCTTATTCCAGATTATTGTATTGACCTAAAATGGAAATTATGCATCTCTTTCTCTATAAAAATTGGCAAGTAAATGAATTTAAGAGATACTGTGTTAACTTAAAATATATACAAGTTCAATTTGGTATTTAGTTTTCGAAAAAAATTATCAGTTCAGAAATGTGTGTGTGTATAATATAATAGTATAGTGTAGTGTAGTTTAGTATATTTCATATAGCCTATATCATATCATATATTTTCATTCATTCAATTTGGCTAATGTGATGGAATGTGTACCTGCAGGAGCAAAGGGGAAGACTTTTTGGCAACACAGAGCTTTCTCAGAAAAAGGCCCGGATTAAGAGACTGCGCAGTCCCAAACTGGATATGGGAGAGGGTCACGGTAGCTACATCTTAGAATCTCTCAGGATATATCTAGAAGGTTAGAAGGTTATAGCTTTAGTTTGGCAAGATTCTGTCCATTGGGTATAAGCACATACTTTAAGCACATCAGTTGGTTCTCACTGTCTTGTCTCTGGACTTGGGCCTGCAGTTACATTGGCAGTCATTCATAAGTACTAGTCTACCTTAGCAGTCAGTTTACAAACGATTGCTGGACCAGTATCCCATCCCTGTGGTAGGTCATTATTATGGGAAGATTTTCTAGCTGCAGCAGAGCAAAAGGGGGCAGGAATTACCAGTAGAAAAAGCATGGTAATTCCTGCCC
>JANHFL010008281.1:1287-11639 GCA_032468155.1 Oxyrhabdium leporinum
AAATTTAAGAGTCAAGAGTTCAATATACAGCAATATGTAGATATTTAATAACTGCAATTATTACTACAATTGTCATCAGAAGAAAGAATCTTCAGAGCAATTACCCTCCCCAGTATTCAACAAACACACTAAAATTAAATAGATACCAGATAATTTTATTAATTTGTTTATTTCTGTCCTTTCTGGTGCTTTAGTCAAAGGACAATCATCAGTATACAACATCTTCAAATAATACTACTAAAATCAAATCAATAATCTAATTATAAAACAATGTCAAATAAAATCCTTCCTTATGTGGAATACTAAATGATGTTGCTACAGTAATAAAAACAGGAGAGTGATCAAATGTCCTGAACTGCTACAATATAGAATCCACAAAGTTTGAATCTCCAGGGTGAAGAATGGGGATGGAAAGAACAAAGCATGACCCTATCATGCAAACGTTATGACTTATGTGCTTTTACCAACTGTTGTGGCACAAGTACGGACATAGCAGCAATATTTGCATGATAACATAATGATGTTTTTCATAATTTTGGCTTTGTGGCAATTTTCATAGATTTGTTGGCCACAAAGCTTGATATGGGCCATGGAAAAAAATTGAAAAAAAAATCATTGTCTTATCATATTAAAATAAAATATATCTTCCCATAATTTCTTCAACTCAATAAAATAATATCTTCAATTCATGTGTAATATCTGAATGCTTGACACTGCTTTTTTAATAACAGCTCTTACTTCTTGGTTCCTTAGAGTGTAAATCAGAGGATTCATGACTGGAGTAACAATAGTGTACATAAGAGTGACCATCATTTCCTGCTGTAGTGATTGTCCAGAAGAGGGAGGGACATAAGTCAAAATGGCCCCTGCATAGAAAAGAGTCACAACTGTGAGATGTGATGCACATGTAGAAAAGGCTTTTGTTCTACTTTCCTTGGTCTTAACTTTTAAAAAGAGAAAAGATATGATATAGATATATGAGAGAAATGTCAGGATGAAAGGGAGCAAAACAATTAAACCTGTGATGATGTTGAGAAGGCTGAGATTCAATGTGATGCTACAGCATGCCAGTTTCAAGAGGGGCTTAATATCACAGAAGAAATGTTTCACTGTGTTAGGGCCACAAAAATGTATCTGGGAAGTCATAACTGTATGCATTAGAGCATGCAAGAATCCAGTGGTCCAGGTAATTATCACTCCTCTAATGCAGGCGGACTTATTCATGATTGTGGTGTAACGGAGTGGATTACATATTGCTACATAGCGGTCATATGCCATGACACCTAGCAATAAAGCTTCGCTGCTGCCTAGAAAGTGGAAAAAATGGAGCTGAGTGAGGCATCCAATAAAAGAGATCCTCCACTGTCCCACAAGAAAGCCAGTCAACATCTTGGGTACAGTGACTGTACAGTAACAAATATCTAAGCAAGAGAGGTTTACAAGAAAGAAGTACATAGGTGTATGAAGGCGGCGTTCACTCAGCGTTATTAACAAAATGGCGGCATTTCCTAAAAGGCTGGCAAAATAGAGTAGCAAAAAAAGAAAGAAGAGAAAGGTCTGAAGTTCAGGGATGTTAGCGAGGCCCATAAGGATGAACTCACTCACATTTGTCTTGTTTTCAAACACTGAAAAATATAGAAAGAATTGTTGCCATTACTACTACTACTACTACTTCTGAACAATATTTGGTAATGTTATATTCAAAGAAAGTAAGGGTGGATGGAGGGAGGGAGGGTGAATGGAGGGATGGAGTGAATGTGAATGAAGACTAGAACATCTAAAAAGAGACTGAATTTCTAGAGTTTTATACATTTCTGGAAGAATTTTAAATACTGTTTTGTTTGTTGACAAGCTTCTTGTGAGAACAATGTCAGAAATGTAATTGTGGACAAATGTTTTCACTTTGATTTCTCACTGCAAGAACAAAATTATATGTGAACCCATACACAAGTGTATTTATGTCTCTGTGCTTTACATGGTTGTGTCTGTATGAGAGAAAGATGGAGGAAGAGGAAAGAAATAGATAGAAATCATAGAAACTAAGCTGTCAGTGATTGTGCAGAAAATTTTGGAATGACAGAGAACAGGTCAATTGAAATCTAAAGCCAATATGCCACTAATTAAAAGGGAAGTTCCACTCTTGAAATTATTAGAAAGGAAACTCACAATAATGTGATACTTTTACAAAACCTATAGTGAGCCCATATTTGGAATATTAGATAGTTCTTCTCACCATATTCAAAACAGGATACTAGAGATAAGAAAAGTTATAAAAACAAAAGACAACCAATAGAGGAAACATAAAATATAAAAATTATCTTGAGTCCTTCTGTCCATATTTTTTCGACATGTATATTTAATCTATTTTTGATTACAAATAAGAGCACGTTAAGCCTAATATGTGTATATATATAATATGTGCATGTGTGTATGTATACATACACACACACACACACACACACAAGCTTAATATAATCACATTATATTCTAATCACAAAAATGCTCAGAAACCCAGTACTTGTTTTGAATTAAGTGAGAAAGAACAAATGGGAAGATTGCTGTATTCATGGCTAGAAAAGCCTAGTTACCATACTAGTTAGGAAAAGTCACATATAGGCTTTCATACTTGCATTTATATAGTTATCTCTGAATTATCGTCAACCCTCTATGTGACGCTTTAAGGGAGTCAAGTGGAGAACAGCACAGCAGAACACAAACACTGTACTTACCAAGTTATCCTCCTTTATTTATCTTAGCTCCTCTGCATCAAGTCATTTCAAGGGGAAAATAAACAAGACGTTAATTGCTCTCCTTGGAATAAATCATTTGTTCAATGCAGGGCTAACAAACAAATATCAACCAATGTCCATCTATAATGGGAATATGAATATGATGGGGTTTTTTTCTTCCAGTGCAAAAATAAGTCCAAAATAATTATTTTGAAAAAAGTTCCCTTAGAAGTAGTATTATTAAGACACTTATGTCATTGCCACTCCTTTTCTTTTCGTGAATTAAATTATCCATGGTTGTTTCTTTGTTGTCTAGTAGATTGGTAAATGGGAGTCATTCCTAAATTCCCTGCTAGCTACCTTCGCTTATTGATGTGAGTAGCAAGTGTCTTTACAATTTCTGATATTTTATGTGGGTCAGTTTATTTTACAAAGAACTCCTTTTAATAGGTCAACTTGTTTTTGACTGATGTCAGAAGTTTGAAGATCAAGGTCATTGAGCTGTGAACAGGCATTGCCTAATTATGTAGTCAGTGACATTTCCCCTTTTAAAATTCATATCATTCCCCATCTTGCATAAGTAACACACTTACTGAACAAATAGGTGTGGGAGCATTTTCTACCAGAGGAAATTATAAGCTGTTGACTTTCAATTTCTGCTGTAAATCCCATTCCAAAGAGTTACAAGAGTTATACTGTATGTGTCTGCAGACTAAGTAGGGTCAGAGTTGTTTACTGAACTTTTTTCTTGATTTTATATTTATCAATTTTCTGCTGCTTCAAAGGCTTGGGTGAGGCTTGATTTAGTCCCTAATTCCCCCTAATTTATGATTGCATAGCTTTGCAAAAGATAGATGGTCCTGCAAACGATAAACACTTCTCCATTAACCTTATCTCATCTCTCCATTTGCCTCAGGGGCCCCTGGTACTACAGGATGCATAACAATACAAATCAAAGGGTGTTACTTAGGGCTGAGGCCCTCCCAGCAGCTCCGCATTGGTTGTGAAGTAAGGAATAAGGGGGCTGAGCACTTAGCAACGGAGGTATTTGCCCGATGACACCCCCGACCTCCTACTCGAGACATGAGCTAGGCACAGGATGGTACAAGAAAACAAGATAATGGGGAATTAAGATTGATAGCAGGAACATATGTTTGACAGCTACCAAATACTTTTACAGAGGCCCAATACAGCATATATGTGTTATAGGAAGTTACAGGAAATGCTTCTTAGCTTATGTGTGTTACAGAATACAAACACAAATGCAAAGGCATAATACAGTATATATGTGGTTTCAAATGTTTATAAGATAACAAGTTTCTACTAATTCTAGTATATTATATTATATTCTTATTGCTATAACCCTACAGACCTTAAAAGAGCATTGAAAGCACTAGCAGAATATTGCAGGGAACACTAGTAGTTCTCAATTACCAGAAAACTAAAATCATGGCATTTGCCAAAAGGGCCAAGAGTCCCTCCTGGAGTTTAGATGGTCAGAAGACTGAGCAAGACTTGTGTTTCAATTATCTGGACTCCGTAATAAAGATTTGATCAGCTGATTCACTTTAGTTGCTTTTTATTTGAATCCATATCAGTTTAGAACCAGGGTTTCAGATTAGGTTATCATTTATTCTAGGACTGACTGGCAGGTTTCTTAGTACAATAATCCTTTTCCCTTTCAGTTTGTTATTGTTTCTTTTATTATTTTCTTTTATTTCTTTTTTGTTTCTTTCTGTTCATATTTTTCCGTAAAATATTTTTTTAAAAAATAGTTAAATAATTAAATAAATATAATATATAAATTTATATAAATTCTAAATAAATGAGTATTATGAACTCTACCTGCCACCATTTATTTTTTTTTACAGAAAAAGCCTTGAGTCAAATGATGATTGCAGCTGAACTTCTAAGGGCCCTCAATCTGGAAGATTACTGTTTACCTAGAGAGCTCAGGAAGCCTCAGGGAATGATTTTTGGTGATTCTTCTCCTTCCTGTATCCTGTAATTACTGATGTTCCACCTTCAGATACTCAGAGGAAAGACTCAGTCTAAGTACTTCCACAGAGAGTTGAGGCTATTTAATTTGAAGGAATATTGTGCTCACCTTATTTAGGAAACAACACGGCTCCCATTCAGCAACTTGTCCAGTGAGACTAAGTGGAAAGATATACTTCTCTTCATTCAGGTAAATTTGGTATCTTTATGTGCCATTTAGGGAGATTTCTCCCAAGATTCTATTATTCTTCCAAATAGGACTTGATCAATTGTTATTTGGCCCTTTCTGTCACATTTGAGTGCAAAGACTGTTACAGCCATGTTCAAACCCATTCATTCTTGCTCTTCTGCGAATAGGTCTTCCAAGTTGTTCAGAAGAGATTCACTTTTCCAATTTCTGCTTCTCTTCAGAAGCAGCTCCATGCATCATGTGCAAAACTTTTTAAATGAAAGGCTGGAGTCAATTCTACCTCTGACAAGAGTCTTAAAATCGGAACCGAAATACAAAGTCCAGATAGAGCTCTGAGAGACGACAGGGAAAACTGTTCACAGTACAACTTTAAAATGTTTAATTACCTAAACTGCTGATTTCCATGAAGTGAAAAGAGAACTATTCCCACCTTTGAGGAAAGGGGACATTAATTTGGATCTAAGTAGAAGATGGAACCCCCTGAAGTGATGTCTTGGGAAGAACCTTAGATGAAAAGTGTCCAGTTCCACCAGGGAAATGAGGTCAATTTTTTTCTACTGCTCCACAGACTAGAAATGAGGTCACTCAGTGACACCAGAAGTAAGAGCAGACACCATTTTTAGGCCACAAAAAAGGTCTTTCAATGAGGCCCACGGCTTACATAACATTGGGCAACTTGTCTGTTGCTTGTATCTATGAGATGCATTTTCAAAGGCAGCTTGAATGGTTGCACTCAACTTCACCCAACCAATTTGGGAGTCTCATTAAAACAGAGAAAATCCTTGTGCTTTTTTTTCTTTTTCCCACTTTTGGGCAGCTCTTGTTCAGATATTTAAATGGGGTGTGTCTGATTATTCTAGTGAAATTGGGAAAGGGAAGCTGCAGTACAATTGTACATTTGGGTACAATCAAATACAACAACTTAGTCAAGTTTAGTATTAATATAGATTTCTAGTATTTTACAACAAAGAGCAGGGTATTTCAGTGAAACCAAGTTATAGCCACAGCCATAGCCAGGGATTATATGATTCATAAAAGCTGAGAAAGCTTCAGAGACGATATAAGAAATATTTGAATGGTCCTTTTCTGTGGAAGAATATTAAGAATTATGTTGGCTTTGGAAATATGAGGAGCTTTTCAAGAAAGCAGTGCATGGTCATATCAGGCAATTTGCAATCATGATATTTTAGAGAACAGAAGGGAGAGATTTGGGATACATTTAGGAGATTTAGTAACTTATGCTTAGGAGCTCATGATGCAGAGAAGCTTCAAAAGATTGAATCCTGAAGGTATCCCAGAAAATAATGAAGAATAAAAAAAAGATAAAGCTGGCAAGAAAAAATGACAAAAGTAAACAATGTAGCAGTTGCTTTGGAAAATATTGGAAGCATTGGGACTAAATTTGGAGATGTTTGATGCCAGAATGTCAATGGCAAGGTTCAAACTACTGAGTCCAATATTAATACTGTCAAAATACAGGGAAGGAGAATTATGAGCCAAAAGCAAGGGTAAAAATAAGAGATGGGAACATGTTCAGATACTAATTTGATGCCACCTTTGTTGCAAACTCCTCAGCTAAATTGATTGTGGATAAATAACAGAAAATATACTCTGAAAAGTCAGGTAAGATGACTTTTATGCTTCCAGTCTGAGATTTACTTTTTATTTATCTGTTTAAGTATTTACACAGCATATGGATCAATTCCTTGCCAAGTTTACGAAGGTGTTCCCTCCGTAGTCACTTGCAATACATGGCATTCAGATTTTTTATTTATTTTCCAGAATGTGTCTCTGAAGAACACAAATGATGGAAGCCTTTGTCTCGGGATGCAGGATATGGACTTTGTATTCCCTTCAAGTCCAGACTGCTGCTGCCATCTTCCTGCTCTTGACCGTTTCTCTCCTTTGCCCACTTTTGGCCTTTTTCTGCTCAGGATTACTCATCTGTTTCAGCCACCTGAGCTCTTCACAGAGACATGGTTAGAATTGCACTAAGAGAAGCTTTTCCTCAGCCAAATTGGACATCCAGGCACTGAGTATCACACTCCTTCATGCAGTCCTTTCTCGGTAGGTAATCTACAGTTAGATTCAAGTCTTACCAAGAGCTAACTAAGTAGTATTTAACAATATAAGAGGTTCCTAGCAAGATGGCTTTTGAAAAATCAGGATATTCAGCGTCCCCGTCCCCCCGTTCAATATTTCCAGATATTGAGGGAATCCTTTTGGTATTGCTTGAAAGGCTCTAATCACTATTGGTATAACAACAGATTTCTTTTTCCATATGCATTCAATTTCAATCTGATTTTTCCCCCCAGTTATTTCTCCTCAGTCTTAGGATCACCTGGTAAAGTCACATCAATAAACCAAACATTCTTCTTTTCAATAACTGTTGTATCAGGCATGTCATGAATCAGATGCCTGTCTGTTTGGATCTCAAAACCTCATAAGATCTTGACCCACTCATTGTCAAACGCTTTGCAACTTGATGGCTCTAGTAGTTTTTACTCAGAATATTCAAATCCAAACCTCTGGCCACGTTTCCAGTGAAAACTTTTGGCAGCTATTATTCTATTATTTAATCATTTTATTATTAAAAATTAATTATTGTTTTTATTATTATAGTGTTCAGCTGTTTTGGGATTGCACCCAAGGCCCCTCTTGCTATTGATACTAACTTTCTTTTGCCACACTCATTCTATTTCTATTTGCAGGTCTTTTTATTTTCTTATCTTCTCTAGTTCTTTCTCTCCTGTTCTGCTATCTACAGGTACTGCCATGTCTGCTATCCAAATGTTTTGGTCTTTCTTATTGACAAATATTAAATCTGGGGTATTATGTGGCAGGTGCCTACTTATTTAAATTCTAAAGTCCCAGAGCACTTTAGCTTCTTCATTTTCTATTTTTTTTCCTCTATTTTATCATCCCACCAGTTCTCGCTTCCAGGCAAATAGTATTTCTTGCAGAACTTGCCACATACCATTGTTGGCACTTTGTCATGCCATTGTTTGTAATCAATCTGTGCTAGCTCTTTACAGCAGCTCTTTGAGGGAGATGGTGGGAAATGGGCAGTTCAGAAATGTGAAATATAGATAAATAAATAAACCAGGTATTCTACTGTTTACTCAGTTTCTTCGCAGAGGTGGCACTTGCTGTTTGTTGCTTCTCAATTCTGTCTTTGCATTCATTTGTTCTTAAGTCTTGGTCTTGTGCAGTCAGAATTAGCCCCTCTGTCTCTTTCTTGAACTTCAACTTCAACTTTCTTCAACTTTCGTGCTCTTAGCCAAAGCCAGGTCTTGTGTTATCTGCTTTGCCTGCTGTTTTTTAATATACTGGCCATGAAATAGTTTGCCTTCCCATGTCTTTTTTCGGTTCTTCATTTGGCCTTTCTTGTAAGCCAGTTTGGTCTCTCCAGTACTCAGTAAGCCTTTCCGGTATACAAGTAGTCCTCGAGTTATGATCACAATTGAGCCCAAAATTTCTGTTAGTGACACAGTTGTTAAATGATTTTTGCTCCATTTTATGACCTCTCTTGTCACAGTTGTTAAGTGAATCACTGCCGTCCTTAAGTTAGTAACACGATTGCTTAGTGAATCTGGCTTCTCCAGTGACTTTGCTTGTCAGAAAGTTGCAAAAGGGGATCACATGACCCTGGGACACTGCAAATGCCAATAAATCTGAACCAGTTATACCAAGCATCCAAATTTTGATCACATAATAATGGAGATGCTGCAACCGTCATAAGTGTGAAAAATGGTCATAAGTCAATTTTTTCAGTGAGGTTATAACTCTGAATGACCTCTAAGTGAACCTTTGTAAGCTAAGGACTATTTGTGCATCTTCAACTCTGTCCTTCAGATAATCTTCCAAAGCTCTTTTTTCTTCTTCAACTTGCAGCATTGCACATCCATCTATTTTAAAGATGGATCCATCTATTGTAAAGTCTGTCAACATTGTTGCCAGGATGAAGGGCATGATTCATTTTCATTATTTTTCTGGTCTTCCTATCCAGTGCTTTTAGTTCTGCTTCCAGCTGTGTATCTAATGACTAAAATTCCCTGGTGTTGATGGCCTTGATGGTATTTCCTCCTCCTCTCTTGATGCTTTCGTTTCTTACCTTTTTCTTGACTTTGGTGTGGTTGATGTTGTCAGCTTGAAGATACCCAGGTATTTGCAGTGATCATCTTCATCTAGACTTTTGATGTTATTCCCATCTTGATTCATTCTGTTCTCACCAATTTTCCATGTTTAAGGGTGAGCAATAGAAATAACACGTAGGCTTATATACCACTTCATAGTGCCTTACAGCACTCTGAAGCAGTTTACAGAGTCTGCATATTGCCCCCAACAATGCGGCTCCTCATTTTACCAACCTTAGAAGGATGGAAGGCTGAGTCAACTTGAGCTAGTCAGGATCAAACTCCTGGCTGGGGGCAGAGTCAGCCTGCAATACTGCATTATAACCACTGTGTCACCCAGGCACCTTACACGGCACAGTTGTCTAATCCAAACTCCATTGCAATATCTTGACTGTATATATGGACATGCTGAGCAGTGAATTTATTTAAGATGATGTTTTTCCATGTAACTTCTGATCCTCAATATAAAGGAAGTTGGATAGTCTGGAAGATGTTTTTGATGTTTGATAAGTACTGTATGATCTGAGTTATTCAGTGTTGTTGACAGAGGAATCAGTGCAATGACAAACAGTAGTGGTGAATCTCCTTGAAAGATTCCTCTCTTTATATTAACCTCTCCCAATCTACCACCATGGAACAGCAACTGGATCTTCCATTGTGCCATTAATATTTGCACAAAGCTTCTGTTTTTTCCACTGACTCCTGTTATTTCTACGCATGTCATCATCCAATCATGTGGCAGGGAGTCAAATGCCTGCTTGTAATCTTGTTTGCTTTATATGCTAAGACCTGTCATAGAAAGCACTTGAAAACTACATGGATTCAAGTGCACGTAATGCAAGAGGACGCAATACTATGATTTTCATGTAAAAACTGCATTCTGCAAGTTTACACAATGTTTGAAAACCAGAAGAAAATCAATTTGGGACATGATTAGCAACAGCATATCAAATATATTGTTTTCAAAATATCTTTCAATGTCATAGGAGGAATTCATTGTTCAGGTCACGAAACTGCAACACCCTTAACTGTTTTTCCTCTCTAAACAGGTTATGGTTGGAAAATGATGGAAGCTGCAGATAATCACACATTGCTTACAAATTTCATCTTGATTGGGTTTACAACAGATCCATTTCTACGCACAATTCTCTTTGAGGTATTCTTGGCTTCCTACATCCTAACACTGAGTGGGAACCTGGGTCTCATGGCCCTGATCTATCTGGACTCCCGCTTGCACACACCCATGTACTTCTTTGTGAGCAGCCTTTCCTTCCTGGATGTCTGGTACTCCACAGTCTA
>JANHFL010008284.1:0-10417 GCA_032468155.1 Oxyrhabdium leporinum
TCCCCTAATGGTTTTGCAAAGGATTGTATTAGCTTTGGGGTCATCCTCCTTTTGGGTAAATAAAATATAACACTGATGGTACTATTAAGGTATTGCTGTATGGTCAGTTTGTACAAATATGTCTCTTCTAAGAAAAGGACCATCGCATTATTCAAAAGCCACAGTATCCAAATGGTTAAAATGGGGTTTTTTTGCAATATATGTAGAGAGAGAGATGAATGACATATAAATTTAATAAATAAATAAACATTTCTGAGAGATGCAAGAAATAATATTTAGTAATGTTTGGGTTTAGAAAGGGCTCTTGTAGCTGTTAGTTTGGCACTTCTGTGATAGATCCGTGCCAGCCTCTGGACACAAGGCTTTTCATCTTTTATTCTGGATGAGGTAGCACTGCCCCAGATAGACCCAGAGTCGAATTACGCCATTATCATGGACTCAATGCTCTTGCTCAAAGAGCAGGTGACAATCATGGCTAGGAGAGGCGTTGCACACTTTCAAGTGATGTGCCAGTTGCACACATTCCTAGATTGGGAGGCTTTGCTCTTGTAGTCATCTATGCTCTTGTAGTCTCTCATTTGGACTACCACAACATTCTCTGCATGGGGCTGCCCATGAAGAACATTCAGAAGTCAAAAAAACACTTGTTTGGCATGGGGTGGGGCGAAGCATACAAATTAAATACATTTGCTTATTTAACAAACTGGTGGCAGTTGTCATAATATTTTATGACAAGAATGAATTAGGGTATGGTATATTTAGGGAAATTAAATTTGAATGTACAATATATTTTAAATAAAGTGTTCATTCCAACATTCAATTTTAAATTTTACATTAGACATTGATTGATTGATTGATTGATTGAGTTAAAACATTTCTAATTGTTTTCTCTTCAAAAGTTGTTCAAAGCAATTTGTAAAAAGTTGAGCAAAACTTTGATAAGATAAACATTACACTTTTTAAAAAGGTATTTATTTTTGGTTTGAAGAGTCTTATGTCACATATTATAAAGACCAAATAGGAAAAATTCAATGACAAAAAATATAAAACAAGTACCAGCTTGCTGCAAAACGCTCTAATTAAGTATTAATATTTTGTGCTACACCTAAATAGCATGAATAAGCCTGTGTAACTTGTAAAACTGAAGTCTCTGATGACTCATATCAAGAACATTTTTTTTAAAAAAAAATACCAAACATCTACAGAGTCTGACTATTTCTGATGGACCAAAAAAGGACACACTGCTTTGGGTGATGCAGCGATAATGAAACTGTTAAGAAAACTAATCAAAACAAAGACAAATATCACAAATAAAATATTGAAGTAGGAGCTAAGAAGACGCCTTAAACTCAGGTGTCCACGTGAGTTATCAGATGTCCACATGTAGGTATATGTGCTTCTGGAACTGCACATATTATACCTACACTGTGAGGAGCACTGATTATCAGTTTGCTTCCTGATTCAATTCAAGGTGCTGGTAATGACTTTTAGAGCCCTACATGACACGGAGCTGGGTTTTTTCCAATGACTACCTCTCCCTTGTTATATCTATCCATTTTATCAGGTCTGGCAGGAGGACAATATTGTGGGTCCCATTGGCCAAGGAGTGTTCTTTGACAGAACCCAGGAAGAAAGCCTGTTCTGTTGTGGTACCCACCCTTTGGAATGTAATTCCCTACAAGGTGAGATGGGCTCCAATCCTGTCAGTCTTCCAAAAGATCCTTAAAATGTGGTTTTCTCACTGAGCCCAGAGATCTCATGGAAATATTGAGCTCATTCAATAGTTGTATTGTGTTTAAATCTAGAATCCATGATCCCATTTTTAGGACACTATAAAAATTAAATGAATAAGTCTGGTGTCGGCAAATTCAGCATTTCTTCCTGAAAGCTCTTTCCATGTACATGTCAGCCTTGGAAGCCATAATTTGCAAGGCCTCTGTGGCTGCCACATATTACACATGGGAAATTGGGAGGGGGGACATTCTGATATACTTAGAGGGGGTTAGTAGACAAAACAAAATTCCTTTCAAGTGAGTCAAGGACAAACCGACCAGCACCTGGAAGAGGAGCGCCAGGAGGAGAGATGAAGTTGAATCTGAAGGATTGGGGCATGTGACCTTTGAGTATGGCCAGGAGGTGGATCTTTGATTTTCTTTTGGGTGGGGAAAAATCTGGAACTTCAGATTCAGGTTTTTCCCAGATGTACCGACTTGGTTTCTCTAATAAATTCTTACTTGGATATAATTGTGTCTGAGTGTTGAATGGACGAGCGGAACTTTGATGAAACCCTAATAGTACACTTCTTGGATCCTGCCAAGCACTGGAAATTTCATTCATTCATACATATATTCATTCAGAAACAAGCATAGTAAATGTTTTTATTATTATCAAATTTATTTGCTGCCCATGGTTCAAGGAGCCACTGAGCACTATCTGTTTTCATTCTGCTTTTCTCATAACATCCAAAGTTAGATACAGCAAATCATAGAATTCACCATTCCATGTACACGGCATTCATTTGTGGGATTCTCTTCGTATATCAGCACAATCCCATCTTTTATTTTTCCCTCCATTCTAAATTTTATTTTCAAAAAAGTTGTAATGGTTAAGGTGTGGAACTAGGATCGAAGAAACATGGGTTCAACTCCTTGAAAGCTGAAAGAGTTATTATGGCTTAATTAGCTCAATTTATTTCATATGATTACTGTTGTAGGAATAAAATTGGAGGGGAGTGGATGAAGTAAGCAAGCTTTTAGAGAAAGAAGTGGATATAAGTTAAATAAATAAACAATATTGACAATCTAAAACACCCAAGTTATGTTGTTTACATGCATCCTCAAAAGTTCTAAGATCATATTGTCTTTATAAAGAAAAAGCCAACCATTTTTTAGTCAGCCCTATTTCCAAAGGTGGTTGCTAAATCTGATTTGTTTCTGCAAATAAAATAGAATAAAATAAGTGAAAGGACTTTGAAAACTTCTAGTTTCAGCAAAAACTATAGCTGGAGCAATAGCAAGCTTTTATGGCACCCTAGGGAAGAGAGGGAAGGATAGAGATAAAGCATGTTATAATCCAGAATCCAGTTCAAAAGGCTGCTGTATTCGAATTCTTCATCCAACTGCTTCAATAAACTATAAGTTAATTAATTGTCTTTTGGGCAGAAGAACCGAGAACCAAGGAATAATCTCAGTTTTTACTCTTCCTCCTCCGCCTCTTCTGTACCTCCCTCTTCCTCCTTCCCCTTCCTCTTCTTCTAATCTAGAAGAATGGAGACATCCTAAAGAGCTCAGTGTCTTATTTCAAGCAAACACAAAATACAGAGTTCCTTTTTTACAACTATATTTGCAAATAAAACTAGATGGAACTGGTAAATGCCCTTGTTTATTTCCAGTGTTGATTGAATAACTGTACTTAAGCATCTACAAGTCCTAACTATTTCACAGATGAAGCATAAACATTATGTCATTTAGCAGAAATAATTTGCCTTCATCCCTTTATACCTCCATGTCCTATTCAGGACACCTCAGACATGCAGCCTATGTGTCAAAACAAGAACATGACTTCATGGTGTACAACTTTTTTTAAAAGAAGAAGAAGCTGCCACCATCTACAGCTGCAGGAAGAGAAAACATTGCATCCAGGGTATTTGTTGATAGCCATGCCAAGGAATTTGTCAGAAGACAGAGAACATTTAATGGGGAACTGCTTAAATACAATAGCATCTGCATCTGGGCTTGGACACAAGTAGTGGGCACTCTACACAATGTTCAACTCAGGACACCATCTTTATTTATTTTCCCTCCCTCTGCAGAGAAGCAGCTTCATACAGCCAATTTTTGCAAGAGAAGCGTAGCAGGACAAAAAAATAGTTGATGATCCTTCTCCAGTGGAACCAGAAGTCTGTTACCAGTATAAATGTATCCTGGATCATAACAAGTTATTTATAAACAAAATAATAAAGGGAAATAACAGACAAATAACATTTTAAAAGGATGGGATGGGACAGAACAGAACAGAACATAATAGAATATTGCTTCATGGAGAAGACAGATGATCCACATGTAATGCACACATGAGTAAACTCCATGGGTGTTTTTCCAAGGACCCAGAGATTCTGAAGATCAAGCCTTCTACTGTCTTCATCTACATCAACTGGAGTCTCCATCCCCCATCCAATGGAAAGGGGAATATTTGCTCAGATGGTTTGCAATTCTTTCAGACGTCCATTCCACACAAGATTGCAGGCCAATCTCAGGAATGGTTGCTTCAGAATGGGAGAAGAAGAAAAAAGCTGTTTGTGAAAAGCAGCTTGAAAACAGCCAGTATTTATACCAATGTTTTTTCCCCCCAATGTGATCCATTTAAAGGCTTCCATTGAACTTTAAAGGAAATCATTTCCTTATTCACTTTCTAAACTAAAACCCTCTAACTTAGCAGCAAGGTGTCCATGGCGTAGGCACTTCTCCCACCTCCCCCTTTGAACCAAGCCTCACTTAGCAAACAGAAATCATGTTTACTGTGGAAACTCTGCAGAGCAGCCCTTGCACTCGGTGCCCTGCCAGATTGTGCCCTTCCCCCACCTTATTTTTATATCCACATAAGGAACAGATCCTGGATCTGAGATACTGATATACGGCATTCATGAAAGGCCAGAGGAGAGATACTTGAATCTCCTGTCTCATTCAGCTGATTTATTCACTTATTTTTAGAGAGGATGGAAAGAGGGCATGTGAGTTAGTGGGATTGAGAGGTAAGCCAGAGTATAAATCATATGGCAGGGCTTCAGATGCATCTGTAGTACTGAGCTCTCCCCTGTACAGGGAACTCTGGGTTGGGAGCTACTTAAGGCTAGCTACCGATATTACTAGGACACCCTTGTACTACAATGGGCAAACATTACCAATTCCAAACCCACATCAACATTATTAATGTATAGGAGAAATCAATCCTGTGAAGACATTCAGCCCGCATATAAGGGGGTTAAAGGGCTATCATTCTGAGGATTCACAAGCAATGCCCCTAATCACACAGGTTCCTGCCAGGGTCTCCTATCGTACTCAAATTTGCTTACAGTTTTCCTGTAAATCTTTGTGCTCACTGCCCACAGATATGCCCAGGAGCCTAGCATATAGGACTGTTGGGGATCAGGCTGCACAGCCTTTTCACCTAGAATCTCATTTTGATGACTGCATATGCATCTATGGTGGATCGTTTGTAGAGATAGTTTGTGTGCTTTGTAGAGTTTAGTCACTTAATGGCATACATTGTGTCTGCTTGTGGGGAGTCAAGCATTCCCTGTTTGGGTTCATTTTATAAGCAAGGTGTAGAAACCCTGACTGGGTTCTAGCTTGTACGCCTTTTATACCTTTTGGGACAAAACAGAATTATTTTATTTAGGGGAATATTTAATGCAAGAGTATTCAATTTCTGTGATGATCCTTGGAGTAGCACATTATAGAGCACCCTTAAAAAGATGGACCAGGACAAAGAAATCAATGGAAAGGGGGGCGGGGGGAGACGACACCTAAAATTGATTACATGATTTTAGTGCAATCAAATCAGTTCAGTATATTTAATATAAATAGTCCTCATATATTTGACAATTTCCTCATTCAGTTAAAATAAACATGAAAATTTCATGGAACACTTCAAGAGCCATAGTTAAGGTTAGGACCCCAGATCACATCCCTTGATTTAATGGAAGGAGAAGTCAGGCAAAATATCCTTCACTCCTGCATTCTGTCTCCAATGCTCTTCAAGAGTCCTATACTAGATATATAAAGTTGAGAAGCAACCAATTATTTATGGGTCCCATGGAAAAATTATGGAGAAATAAGTAGGATTTATTTTTTTTTTAAAAAGGATATTGCCTGAATGGTTTACAGTCCACATGTTGTTGTACCCATAGCAACTTAAGTGGAACAAGAAGCTGACATTGATAATATCCAGAAAACTGGCAATATAGTATTTGTGTCACTAATGATTGCACAATTATTATTCATAATTCAAATTATCTTTAATGTTTGTCTAGCGTTGGATGAATGAGGACAATTGCAAAACGATAAAAAAGAATGAAAAGGGAATAGCTGTGTTTTTACAATTTTTCTTTATAGCATTGGCTTCAATACTGACCTCGATCAAAATTTGGCTAGAGGCCAATATTGTAGAGCCTGAAATTACTACCCACTGACCTAGGAGAATGCTTGGCAAGAAGCATAGAATTGTACTTTTTTATTCCATTAATTATCATGAGAGTTGTGTAAAATTGTAAAAAAATACGACAATGATAAAAGGCACACAATTACAAGAGGTTAGGGTTAGGGTTAGGGTTAGCAAAAATAGAAAATAGCGCTCTCCATAACTTTCAAAGGAAAAAAAACAAAATTCATTCTATTGAATGAATCAAATATTATGAATGTGGATTGCCCAAGAAGATGAGTTTTGCATTTCCCCAGGAAAATAATAAAATATTATAAACATGGTCAGACAACCTAGATATGCATTCTAAAGGCAGAAGAACCCTGTTGTTTCAAAAATAAGAACAGGGCAGTTGTGTGACCTGCGCTGTTAACATTGCTATAATTATTAGGCACAAAGAAGTAACTATAAATACATTCTCAAAATATACTTTTTTCCAAGGTTTAATCTTGGATATGGCCAGGAATGGAAGACTTGAAAACAAAAAAACCACCACCAAAAAACCAAAAAAAACGACCCACCCTTATAAACATATTCTGAAAAAAAAAGAAAGGAATTCTCTGTGCTTGTTCTTAGAATTGATAGTTACATTACTTCCAAATGAGTCACAGGGTATCCTCTGGAATCATGCAGGAACGGTATAAGAAATGGAAAAAGAAAAAGGGGAAATATGCAGGTTGCCTCTTGAAGTCTTTGGTGGACCAAGGAAACTTCAGTAAATACAGGTAGTCCTCAACTTACAGCAGTTTGCTTAGTGACCATTCAAAGTTACAATGGCACTGAAAAAAAGTAACATGAGCATTTTTCCCGCTTATGATCACTGCAGTATCCCCATGGGTCACATGATCAAAATTCCTATGCTTGGCAACTGGTTCATATTTATGACCCTCGCAGTGTCCTGGAGTCATGTGATTACCTTTGCGACAAGCAAAGTCAATGGGGAAGCCAACTTCAGTTAACAGCTTGGTGACTAACTTAACAACTGTATTGATTAACAACCGTGGCAAGAAAAGTCATAAAACAGGACAAATTTCACATAACAAATGTCTCACTTAACAACAGGAATGTTGGGCTCGGCTGTGGTCTAAGTCAAGGACTACCTGTAAAAGGATTGTGTTGGATATACTTGAGATTCATAGATTTAACTCTATGTAAAATAAATGAACAGTGAAATAAATGAACAGTGGAACCTTCCCTGAAGCTGAACAGCAAGAGTTCAAATGCGATTGCTCTCAGTAAAGAGTTCCTTGCTGAAGGAGAATAATGAGGGTGATTATGTGTTACATTAAAAAAAACTTTTTGTTTGGCCTAAGCTACTTTTGTTGGGTGATCCTGGTGCAGTATATATTGCTTTTTAAAAGAGGAAATATTTTTACACCAGTCATAAATTGTGTCATGTCCATAATTTAGTAATGCTTAGAGGAATATTAGGATTCCCCAAAATACTGAATTATTGAAAAAAGTACATATAATATTATTGCAAATTTCATATATATATATGAAATATAGAATTCCAGCTGCAGAATCCCACCCCATCCCCAATTGCTGCTCATTAATATATATGCTTTATACATGTCTATTGAGAATTAAATCTAAGGTAATTAATAAGGTTCATTTCCAGTAACTGAACATAGAATTGTTCATGAAATACTCAATTCTAGAAGTTGATTTTTATGTCCCCTAATCATTTTAGACCAGGCTGTGCTTCTCCAACAATATGTTCTAAAAAAAACAAAAGTTGAGAATTTCTATCTGTTCCTTTTTTATCTACCAATCCTTCTGAGGGTAGCAATAATTCAGTGCAGATGTGTGTGATTTATACATATCTTATATATTCATTATTTTGTTATCTGTTTCTGTCCTAATAATCACACACACACACACACACACACACACCAGATTAAACCCCAACATGCTCTTCCGTTTGCAGAACAATTATTTTACTCCTGAAAGGATTTATAAACACAAGCATATCATAAGAATTTGTGCAAATAAAGTGAAATAACCCCAAAGATGATATTGATGATGATGATGATGACGATGGTGATTATGATTATGATTATGATTATTATTGTGCAAGTATTGCAAAAGCCATGCAACTGATATTTTTCATGGCCCTACATTATATAAACTCTTGGGCAAAGTTTTTGAACCAATCAGTTTCTCATATTTATGGCTATTGGACCATCTACTCCCATACCCAGCTTATTGGCTTTTATTTTCATTGTCCCATCATTGTGAGATAACATTTTCAGTGAGTTTTCTCAACCATGGATCTGTTTATTAAGCCATCGTAGTTAATTGTGATTGCACAAAAAGAGTATTACTGTAGGGAGAGCTATGTTACACAGCAAGAATAAAGAGACAGAGAAAAAACAATGGAAGAAGCAATTAAGAGTTAAGAATTAAGCTAGGGTGATCATTTATTTGTTGCCAAAGAGAGAAAGGAAAAAGGAAAGGCACTAGAGGAAAGGGGAAGGATATGTGCATGAAGGTTGAAGGCAGGAATGCACAGTATGCTAGTTAGATAGATACAAATATAAAAATCGTTACCGGGATTTAGATATAATACAATATACTATCTGCTTGCTTATCTAAGAAATAAATATTGATGGTTGGCTTGAAGAATCTCTCCTTTCTTGTGATTTTGTGCTTTTCAGCTAGAAATGTGTGCAAAATCTCTTCAAACAGTTTCAAATGGAACTGTAAAAGGAAGACTTGATTAATCTAAAAAAACCACTCAAATCATGTGATTTTTGCATAGCATCCAAGAATTCAGAGTAGACTCCCACAATATTTAAAGTCAGGGAGTGAAATTCAGATGACTGTTCTACTTATCCACCATTCACACTTTGCTTATGGGCTCTGCTCCAAATCTGGACTTCTACCAAGGGCTAAAATGAATAGGCCAATAAATGTAGATAAAATTGGTCCTAAACACTTTATAGACCAGCGTTTTGAACTGGATTCAGAAACAAACCAATGTGAAAGGTAGAATATCAGATACGCATGACCCACAAAAAGGATCCCTGTTAACTGAGTACATTTTAGACCAGCTGGGGCAAACTGAACTGAAGCTTTTTGAGAGCTTTTTAAAAGCAGTAATCCCATCCTGATGGTCTCAAGCCAAGCGTGACAGTGACAAGGCCTGAT
This sequence comes from Oxyrhabdium leporinum, assembly GCA_032468155.1. NCBI lineage: Eukaryota > Metazoa > Chordata > Lepidosauria > Squamata > Cyclocoridae > Oxyrhabdium > Oxyrhabdium leporinum. The sequence continues at coordinate 9,352 of JANHFL010008284.1, forward strand.
TGTGCATTCAGGATCCTCTATAAGCATGTTTTAAGCCAATTTGACTTTCAAATGATAACACAGATGCTCAATATTAAGGGAAGTAAGAGGCTACATTCTTGATTATTCTGGCATCATACTAATTGGCAATTATGAGAAATTAAATAAAAAATTTGATACACAGTAACTTACTGCCAGTTATATGTATGATCTGGAGACCTTACAAAGTGCAATGCTATTGAGAGCTACTCCTTCCCATCCTTCACCTGACTTTCCCCCGACCTTTAACCACAGTCTTCTATACAGATCTGTAGGTTTGTGGTTAGATACTTTTTTTTAGCCTAATAATCCCAAGAGTTTTTTGAGGCAAAAGAAGAGTTGAATGGTAGGCTTTGTTTGTTGCCTACTCTTGAGCTACTGAAGCATGCTATATTTAAGGAATTTCAACCAAACAACCCCACCAGCCCAAAAAACAAGGAATTATGTATATTCCTCATTGCATTTTTTAAAATATTTATGTTATTGTAAGTTGTCCGGGTGACAGCTGGGTTCCAAGGCAGAAAAATCTCATGTTGGTACATATGTGTCCAGCTGGGAAGACTAAAGGCTATTTTGCTGAATCCTTAAGATGAAGTTGTCTCATACAGACAACATGTGTTTAAAAATATAGTGGGGGGCTGACTCTTGCCCTATAACACCCAAACGGTGAGCCATTATTTTTCAATAGGAGAATATAGATTATGGCTTGCCGTTAAAAGAAAAAATAAAGCCAAAGCTTTTCACATTGATATGAATATTTTTATTCCTTTTGTACCAGTACAACCAAGACTATGTTAGGAATTAAGAAGAAATCTGCAATATTATATCAAAGCCTATCAATTCAAGATTCTTCCTTATTGGATGCTTTGAGAAATCCATAAAACACAAAACGTATTGGCACCCAGATGGCCAATAGGACCATAATCAAGAATCAACCTAATCAGAGGTAGTGAACTGGTAGGGAAAATTTTGATTGGTTCGGAGAACTGGCAAATATCACCTCTGCCTGGCCCCGCCCCTGCCTGCCCGCTCACCGCTCACCCCGCCC
>JANHFL010008285.1:3647-22895 GCA_032468155.1 Oxyrhabdium leporinum
ATTTATATCGTCATGTATGTAAATAAATAAATAAATAAATAAATAAATAAATAAATAAATAAATAAATAAATAATTTATATATATATGTGTGTGTGTGTGTGTGTGTGTATATATATATGTGTGTGTGTGTGTGTGTGTATGTATATGTATATGTATATGTGTAATATATATTTTCCCTACCATGCCCTATTTTCCTATATGAATGTTTTAAATAAATACATTCAGCTTGGAAACTGAAACCAATATAGCTAAATCCAAGTTCACTTTCTTGGAAGAGGATTATATTGGAGCCCGCTTCAAAGTCCCCAGTCTCTTGTCCCCCTTGCCCCACGGCATTCATGATAGTTCCAATTCAATCTTCGCTTCCCTCCCTGATTGCTAATGCAACTGCTTGTTACTCTGGCCACTTCCCCAAGTTCTGCAGATTCTTCCCAGATTATATCACAAGGTGTCACCATGGTCTTATTCTCAGACTCTGCCCAGCCAGCTTCTAACTCCTATGAAAAAATAAATAATTCCAACTGCAAAATACTTCATTGATATACCTCAGCAGCCCATCTTCTTTAATAGGGCCCAAGCTATTGTAAAAAGGACTTTCAACAACACGTTTTCAATATAGTTTCCTATGTAAGTAACTCCTTTTGTTTCTACATTCCAACACAAGCTGATGATAATTTATTAACTTCAAGAATGATTGAGAATAAAATGACTGAATATAAGTGTGTTTCAGGTGCAACTATGCTTTCCTTCCCTTTTTTAATGTTGTTTTCTGTAGGATGGATTTAATACATACCAAAGCATTTTTAAGCCCCCTAAGTGGGTTCTTGATTTTGCCATCCTCTACCCAAGAAGAGAGAAGCAAAACCATGAGTTGCAATTTAGATGACCTTCCACGCTGTATCCTTTTTTTCACTAATTACAAACAACATGAAGTTTGCATGAAAATATTTCTCTATATACACATGTATATTTCTGTTTAGCAGTGAGATACTTTTGTGATACAAATTGTTATTGGACCAAGTCTCCACTCAATTTATTTTAAAAGAGACTTGAATTGGATCTCTGAATTAAGTGTTTCTTATGAAAAATATAAATAACTGCAACCAAACAAACTAGATTGTTTTAATTGTGATAAAATATTGATGTCTAGCCTGGTGCCTTAACCACTACACAAACCTGGCTTCCCAAATAAAACAATGCATATCACATTTAAAAAGCAATATTAAACTAAAGGAAAAAGAGACAGAAATAACAGCAACATTTGTATGTTGTCTCTCTTTATAGACTTTTGAAAAAACCCTTAACAAAATTGTTAGTGTATGTCATTGGCAATATACAAAATGTGAATAAAAAAATATCTCAGTTAGAATTGGGACTGAGAAGATATGACAGTAGTGATGTGGTAAGTAAAGATATATTGCAGCATTTTTAACCTGCAGAATTCCAGAATGTTTTTTTGATCTAATTTTAAGCAATTTAGGAGTTGTCAAATACCTTGCTTTGCCTTTTGATGACAAGGTGAAAATCAATGCAGTTTTTCTTTCTTTCTAAATATAAATACACTTATATAGCTGAGTAGGTGCAGAAAATAAAAAGCAAATACCAAGCTGATGCAGCTACATGAACTGTTTAAATAATGAAAGCTTTTCAGCTTGAAATTACTTATGCACAGATGTACATAGCACAAAAACACAAAAACAGTTTATCAGTCTTTGGGGAAGAGTATTGGTGATGATTAGTTGTATTGCTATTCTTCACACCATAGTTAAATCATTCTTGTTCCACATGAATGAATTATTTATCAGGTTGAACATTGTAATATAGAGATCTGGATTTCTTTAAGTAAATGAAAATTTATAGAGCAACTAAAAATGAAGAACATGATTCTAGGAAAGGCAGGCACTTTAAAATTCCATTACTTTTGATGGAGGAGATATAGTATTTTAACTGTTCAGATAAATGGGAATTACAGAATAGAGAATATTTTCTTTTACAGTTCTCTACAAATAAGAACTTTTAAAGGAAATTGTGTCAGATTATCTTTTTCTTCATTGTTATCACTGAAGGTGATTGAGGATATGATGCAGAGGAAATATGCAGGGTTGAAGGGTCCTAGAAAAGGAAGACGCATTAGCAGGGTGAAAGGTAAGCATAATGAGAATATTAAATCAGTGGTCTAATTGCTTCAAACATAAGGTTTCATTACATCACATTTAAACATATCCCTTTTTGTCATTGTTTGTTAAATCGGATGTCTTACCAAACTGCTCTTCTAGTAACCATAGTTAAGAATCCAGAATGTTTGAGGAAACTATTGTTAGATGTGTACTCTTACCTTGTTCTATCTAATCTTCAAAAATTTCATAAGTTCACTCCTGGAGCATGAGTATGATTGGGAATGGGGACATAGCAATGGTCCTAATTTTGGCTTGTCAGAGGATTATGAATCAGGGTTAATACCAAATTACAGTAGCTGTATTTTGTGTATAAATAAGCTCCCTTTAGCTTTAAATGCATAACAAAACAAAAACTATTGACATGGGACAAGTCTACATTTCTGTGCCTGGATACATACTAATTACATTTGTATATTAAGTGAGCTTCTACTCAGGTGCTCAATAGGAGTGTTCTTTTTCTTATATTGCAGAGAAGGATCAAGCCGTAACACAGAGATATGGAAGGCTTGGTTCAGATGCAGGTACTTTAAGAAATCAGAAAAAAATAGCTCAGAAAAAGGTATGACAAATGAAGTCACTCTTTCCTATAAGTATTGTATATAGTATTTAGAAGCTATATTATTATTAATGGTTAGGAAATACACATTTTATTGTGAGATGTATGCTGTGAAGAAATCATGCAGGATAGGGATCTTTATATTTAGTGACTAACTAAAATTTGTAACCTATTGCATCAATTATGCTGATATTGCAAAATATTTTATTATGCTTACTTGGAATTCTGGGAGCTTCTGTAGAAAACATCTATAATGTGCATGTCTCAAAAATATTATAAATGTGTCCTAATAGTAGTTAGCATTTAGTAGAGTAAATAATATATGGCCCAATTTTTTCCCCGGTTACTGCAACTTTACAGTATAATTTCCCACCAGATTTAGGCGAAATACCTACATAAGCATAGCAGGAATCCTGTAAAATAAAATTAAAGTAGAAACTCTGAAAGTAAAGAAAAAAATAAAAGCTTTCTTCATGTATATGCAACATTAAATAACCAATGAAACCTTGGATCATCATTTCAGAGATATTTCCTTACCAGATTCCTCAAATCTTTAGCACTGAGTTTTTCAGCAGAGCTTCTAATGTACTCAAAAAGTGCTTAAAATTCAGGGAGATATCCAGAGATGCATCTGCCTTGAAAGGAGGTCATACTGAATTGTATAATATAATCAAATATCAGGAACTGACTATGAGAAATGTTTTATGTTTTGTATTATGTCATAAAAAAATTATAATAATTTTATAAGATTTGCCAAATTTCAGTTCTATGGGAGTCATGGGTCCCAGATTTTGGAGGGATTTTATAAGTTAGCCTATATGAGGTACCTTGGTTGGAAAGATTTTGTTCTATGTCACACCTTCAACCTACTGTAGTTAAAACTTACAGACAAGATTTAGTAGTATACAGACATATTTATATTCATTTTATATTATTGCCACACCAACTGAAGATTTGGCCTCACCTCTAGATGTTAATCGTTCCCCACTCCTGATTTATACAATAGTTTTAAACATTCAAAAATATTATTGTTAAAAAATTATTGTTAAAATGTTGAAATATAAAAAGGAGGAAAAGAAATGAGACAGATCAAAGGAAACACTATATATAGATTTCAAAAAAGAAAAAGGAATAGTTAACAGATCTTCCTCTTCCTTTCCATTTGTTTTCTCAACTACTAATCATAATATATTTATACATTACATAGAACATTAGTGGTTGTTAATGACTTCTAATTAAATCATAAAATTAAATCATAAAAACACTATTCCATATTACATTCAAAAAGTTTCTACATTCATTATCTTAATGTAGTCTATAAAATAACCCAGTATCTATATCAACCCCATACTGTAAATAAGAGTTGTGGTAGAAGGCCAAACCAGGCATAAAATGAAACACCTGGTAGATAATTATTATACCACGTGGGTATGAATTCTGTTAGAACCACTGTGTGTGGAAGATAATCCTTACTTCCCCTGAGAAAATCTTTCTCCTAGTTGCACTTGCTGCTAAGCCCAGAAAAGTAAGCCCTGATTAGTATAAATGACAGCTTACTTTCTTTTATCTACCAGGAACCAACTTTTGTTTCAATTTTACCACAGCGGGATCTGGAATGGACTGTATACAACTTCATTTGGTACACTAATGCTGGTCTTTTCTGCTAAAGGAAGATCCAGCCTTAGTTATGAATCTCATGGTTTGAGGTTGGACAAAATATAGCTGTACAAAAATAAAAATACTATTTTCCTAATAATTATAATTAAATTAATAATTAAATAAAACCATTCATTATTCATAAAATTATTCAGTATTCATAATTATAATAGTAAACATTGTTATGGAAATTTGTTTGGCCCACAGTTACACTTTGCACAAACAGTTTTAATCTATAAGTTCTATAAAGATCTGTCATTTTACTTAGCCTCTTACAATGTCTCCTTTAATCAGATCCGAGACCTGAATCCTGCTTAATAAACGTTAGGTCAACACTACAAGAATAACTGGGGCTTAATTTGCTTGGTATAGTGAGTCCCTAGTCTGACTTATTTGCTAACACATTACATTGAACTTAATATATTCTGAACAATATTGCAACTTGATTGAAAGGTAGCCAACCATGCCCGTTTTATCAGGCAGGAGGACATTCGTTTTAAATTGTGGGCCTCCTATGTTTCTCATGTATTATTCCTCCCTTTCATTCTTAGATGATCACAGAAAAGAATAAACTTGTAGAGTTGTATCATTACCCAGGATATCGTGAAGAGGAACTCACACCACTGCCCAATGGAATAGACCTGAATGAAATTTTGGAGAAAGTGATTCGTGCTCAGAGTAAAACTGTAGTTGGGAAGGTAGTTCAGACCTTCAGGCTTATGTGGCAATACTCTTATTTTCTGGGTAAAAATAGTAGAGATAGATTAATCATATATTTACTTGTTTTAATGTGTATTAGCACCTACAATTTATAAGTAGCCATAATGCCCAATGGTGGTGATTGCACAGATTTTTTGGGTTTTTTCCTTGCTCAGCTTCAGTACGGTAGATCTAGTTACTTTCTAATGCAGGGTATCTAGACATAGCCACTTGATAGAAACAAAAGACTTGTCATCACTCAGTTACACAGGATAAAAGGTGTCTGTGCTCCTCCTTATTTCATCTTCCCTTATATCTTCTTATGATTAAAAATGTTCATACTGAAATGTTTGTCATTACATCCAGAACAGGAAATTTCAGATCAAAGATCAGAATATAAATCAAGGACTCAAGGAACAACTTTTGTGATTTACAGATTGAGATGAAACCAGTTTTATAGTTTGAACTGATTCAATGGAGAGCATGATCTTAATTATTCTTTTCAGGTTTTAACTGTGCTTACTTATTCAGATTAGCTCACTTTGGAGAGCTAAGATTCAAGATAACTTAAACCCCTTGCTATGATTGCTTAATATAGTTCTGATTAGGCCCCCCAAGGTCTAAGGTAAAATAGGATAATGGAGTAAATATACCGTAAAATATTCTTTCCAGTCAGTTCTGAGGATATTTTAACTAGTATTTCCCAGCTGACCTTCTCCAGAGGTACAAGATAGCTAGTCCCATTATTGCCAGGCTTTGTCCATGTATAGAGGAAAGTTGGGGAATTGCAGTTCCACACCTGTGGAGATATCATAACACGAGAGAAGACAGATCTAGACTATGCTGTTACTCTTTTGTTTCTTTACAGACGAAGTGGGCTGTGAAAATGCTGCATAGGTTTTTTGATGTTCCATGCACCCAAGCTGTTTTGCTGGATAGTTTCTGGTGGCAATTCCTGCACTTGTATCATGTAAGGATAAGGAATGGTTACTGATTAGATTGTTAAATTCCATTTCTCTATTTTTTCACTTTTGGTTCACCATTTTTCTGTTGTTCCGTTTGTTTTAAAATAGTGGTATTCCAAATGTAGCACTATCTGTATCTCTAATATGTTCTATATAATTATAAAATTGTAATAACCTATTCAAAATTTTGAAATATTGGCAAAGAAAAACTATAACAGTTTTTTTTATGTCTTATAACTATTGCTTTAATTTGGATTTTTGCCTTAATAGCCGCACAGGTGGTCCTCGACTTGTAGCCATTCATTTACGGATGTTCAAAATTACAATGCTGCTGAAAAAGTGACTTTTGACCATTTCTCACACTTTTGACTGTTGCAGCATCCCCATGGTCATATAATCAAAATTCAGACACTCGGCAATTGGCAGTAAGGTGTTCTGGAGTCATGTGATCACCTTTTGCAACCTCCTGACAAGCAAAATCAATGGGAAAGCCATATTCAATTAAAAACCATGTTACTAACAACAACTGCTGTGATTCCCTTAACAACTGTGGCAAGAAAGGTCATAAAATGGAGCAAAACTCACATAGTAACTGTCTTGCGTAGCAATGGGAATTTTGGGCTCAAGTGCGATCATAAGTCGAGGACTACCTGTAGCTTACTGATCTAAGTGTCCTTTCCAACTCTCTGATTCTGTACCATATAACGTTACTTCATGTTAACAATGATGTTGTTAAAGCCAGTGAAGTACATATTTATTGTATTCACTAATGCATTATATTAACAATTTTGTAGAGGGGAGAGAAAAAGTCATATCTAATCATATATCTCAAAGATGTGAATATTGCAACTCAAGGGCATCAAACTTACAAGGTTACTACAAGGATAGCGCAAGTGGACAGAATCAGATAATATCTGTCTGTCTCACATTTTTGGAAAACCAATACAGTATATGATCCTTCCCCTTCCCCTTCCCCTCAGTTGGCAAGAGTCTAAATTTTGATCACATGACCATGGGGATGCTGCTATGTTCGTAAGTGTGAAAAATGGTCATGTCACTTTTTTCAGTGCTATTATAATTGTTGTAAATCGAGGACTATCTATACTTCTCAGAGGCAGTCCCAGTTCATCTAATGACGCTTTTACCTTAAGCATCTTGTAACTAGTTTTCCTTCCTAATATTACATTTCCATGACACTGTGGTTAAATAAAATGCCTTCAATAACCCTGCAATTTATAACTCTCTCAATAGCCAAATCGAGAAATTCAGGGGCAGTTGTTTGAACGCATTGCAGAAAATTATGCCCTCATTCTATTAGGCAATCACAGGGCTTCCAACCAGGAATGCATCCTCAAGGTGAGTAAAGAATTTTAAGGAATACTGGACTATAAGCAATATTAGTGTTATTTTTTTAAATCAAATCTTAAGAGTGATATGATTTAAATTTTAGAAATACAGGAAGAAATTTTAAATGTACGGGTTAAAACTGGGACACTATTGAATATTACACTGGGGTTTCTTTTTCAATAATCAACTTATGTGTAAAATGTGCGCCATCTCTTCTTCATTTCCAGTGAATACTAATGCTTTCCCCTCCTAGGAAAATTAGATAAAAATTAAGATGAACTTAATCTATGGAATTTTTTTTCATAAGCAGTCAGTATTTCTAGCAACAACTTTCCTTTATTATGGTATTTATTTCTAGGATCTGGTTTTCAAGGAATATGGAAGTTCACCTGAATGTGAAAGTTCTTTCTAGTTTTCATTAATACCAACTCAGTATCTCTGTAGTTATCTACATTTTTTACTGTAATTTAATCCTTCAACAATATATACAGACATTTTGTATCCTTACCTTTGTAGCAAGCTATGGTTTTGAGGACTAAACATCACCATTTGAATAATTATGCAATAATTTCTATTGAAAGAAATCATTGCTCAAACCTATGAACAGAAATCTTCTTAGTTTGTACCTGAGCAAAACTAGTTAAGATTCAACAGTATTCAAGGGGAGAGGGTCGGACCTCACCCTCGTTCCCACATAGGGATTCTAGACTGTCCCATTTGACTCTTTCCCCTGGCTCTGTCAGTTTCTCTCCTACAGAAGGTTAAAAGAGAAGATGATGATTTTCTGCCAATCGTTAAACTTCTAATTGGGGGACTTGTAAAAAGGTTTTAAGGAGGTTTAATATTCTTATAACATAGGTTGAGAATTAATTGGCTGAGAAATTTAAATTCTCAAATACAATTGCCATAGATTTATTTGAGATTTTCTTCCCCTGCTGCTTTGTTTGAGTTTTTAGTTTTTTCCATCACTACTGAGTCAAGCTGTGTACATCTGCTTCTGCTCCTGTTTCCCGAGGTCCTGGTTTAATACCTCTGAATTCAAGGCCCAGCTCTGTGATGTATTCTTCGAGTGGCTGGGAGGTGAGATGCCATCATATCCTTACTCAAGGAGTGGATCTTATAGGTTTTGACCAAGAATTTATATTTTTTTATCATGTGGTATTTCAAAACATGAAGTATCACTGCCCCTCAGTTTTACTTTACTCATCCTAGATAGGAACCAAAGGATGAATCTACCACTTGCCCCTTCCAAAAATTACTTTTGTAAACTATTGCAACAAAAATGTTTATTATGGCATAGGTTTTTGTGAACTAGAGACCAAAGTGTGTCATAATAATAATTCTTTAAAATGTTTTAAGATTCTTTGTTGTTTCAACTAGTTATATACTAAAAGAATTTGTCCTTGTATTTCTTAAGCACAGTCTTCTTTATGTCAACTAGGTAACTTTATGGGGGGGGGGGGAAACCATTTAAACATAGCATGTAATATGGCATATGGAAGAATGCTGTTTATAGAGAAGATGGCATACTCCACACCTATACTGCAGTTTTTTATTAACTTCTTGTGGTATAACCCTTTAACAGTTATCTTGCAGTAGGTCAGGCAAAAACTCTGAAAAAGGTTTTCTAAAAATTTTCTAATTGCTTGAATATTTGGAATTCTACTGCCCTAGGAAGCTAGTGTATCTTTAGTTAGGATGGCTGTCATTGTCTACCAATATATATTACACGCTAGCCTTCTATAATCTACTACCTTCCAGATGAATTAAAGTTCAGTTGTGTTGTCTAGGCTGCTTAGAAATCATGAGTTGAAATCTCAGCATATTTGGATGCCCAAGTTGCAAGATGTATGCACCAAAGGCTTTTTCCAAGTTATGAACCCAGATGGTTCATAATCTGGGGGAAAAATGTAGTGTTGAAACTATCCGTCTTGGCTGCCTGAATAGAGACTGCTTGGGAACAATAAATATCAATCTCTTTAGATGATCAGATACAGATTTAAATAATCAGATACAACATGCTATTTGAAAACACATGTTGTATTCATCTGGTTCTTTAAATTGTTTTAATTATGGTCTTCCATCAATTTCTCCCTCTCATTCCTTTTGTTTCAGCATAAAATCTAAGTTATACCAACATCATCCACTAGATTATGATTTTCACTATGAATCCCTTTTGGCACAATCTTGTTAGGTACACTGCATGAACCAAGAAGTTTCTATAAATGGGATTACTCTCAGCTGGAACCAGAACGATCAAGGAGAGAAGATTTGATGTCAAGAAAGAAAAAAATAGGGACTGGTAAAATCTTGATAACATTTATGTTTTCTTTCTTATGTAAAGGAAAATACATGAAGTAGTTTCTCATTATGAATCATTATAAAGTGTTACATGACATCACTAAAATGTAAACAATATGCCAGTTCCCCCTTTTATTATAGTCCATCCATGCTAAGGAGTCAAAATGAAATCAAGGTTTGTCATGGATTAGTGCTCAATGTATGATTTGCTTGCAGAAGACTGCAATTTTAGATATTCCAAATAATAGTATTTCAATAGAGAACATGAGAAATATTGACTCTTCTTGCCAGATTATAATGTAAGGCTGGATAGATCAATGGTCTAAAGCAGTACAAATGAGACCTACCATATTTTCTTCTGAGTTTTCAGAATTAAAAGTTTTAGTAAAAACATTAATAGTACATACATTTTAAAGCAAAGTCAACTATAGTAAGTAGATTAATCTGAAAATGGTGCACAATCTGTCTGAGATTTTGTAGAAGGTGAGCTTCTGGATGTAAATAGCTACTGCAAGTCCTCTTACTACTTTTTAACCCACTCTATCATATTGACTGTAATATAAGCCTAGACACTTTAATTTTTTCAGGATTATGTACCTGCATAATATCTGAAATTTTCCACATGTGGATAAATGGCAAGTTAAAACAACCCTGATCATAATATACCTTAGAGATGAAGATTAGCCTATAGGTTATACGTTTCCATCATTGCCTCTCTTGAAAATAGGTTTCAATACAATGTTGTAAAGAGCCTGCACTGGATTCAAGGCAGGGAGAATGTACCAGCCTTTTATTGATTAAATTTCATATTTCTTTCATTTCTATAGGCACTGGTATATCGTTTGAGAGCTACAGGCAATACAGTTCTATAGGAAAAACTCATTTGCAGAAGGTAGAATATGAATTAGAGTGGGAGATAAAGCCATATTTATTTCATTTGGGATATGAAGAAAAAAAAGAATTTACCAAATGCTAAAGCTGAATTTAATGCCTATTAGCCCATTAAGAATACATTTTAAAAAAAAAATCAAAACAATTTTGTAGCAAGCAATCATGCACAATTATTTTGCTTCTTTTCAAAGAGCAGAGGATCTTAGACTGCCAAATATATTTAAACTCTATTTTTTTTAAAAAATGTACCAACCCATAAATCAGATTGTAATGCACCTCCAGTTCTCTTTCCTAAAGTCTGACCTTCTAATATGAACTGATATTTACCAGTATGTTTTTTTCATCTTTTTCTGATATTGAAATAGATTCCATCAAGGAAAACATTTAACATACCTATTAAAAAAGGCAAGAAAACTATATCTGGGAAAAAAGGTCAAAAGCAGCTTTCCAAAAAAGTTAACACATTGGAAAGTGAAGGTAACATCTGCAAAATTTTCTATAATACCATCTTTAATAATGTATGTATGTGTGACTTTGTTTTCAGACTAAGTAAGCAATAATAATGTAGAATGCTCTCTCCAATTGAATGCATATTATTATTATCATCATTTCTCCAATTATAAAAAGGGGTTTTATTTTCATATATCATGCAACCATATTCCTAGGCCAGTCTCAAATATTGGATTTTCAAATAAAGTGATTGAGATAATTATGATTCTATAGCTCCAACTGAATGAAATTTATTTTGAGAGCCTATTGGTTCCAGGATATGGTAATAAATGTAGTGAAAAACTCTGATTGTGGTCTGCTAATAAAATATGTATTTGCTCATCCATGAGGTCACCTTTCTTCAATACTTGAATATGAGTAATAATTCCTTTGGAAAGTACTGTATATGTTATTTATTGATTGATGGTTATTTGAATATATAATTCCAAATAAATGATTAATACTTATCAAATGAGTGCTCTTTTTAGAAATAAAGCATACTACGTCAAGTAGTGACCAGCTTAAAGAGGATAATGAGAAAGCTGCATGGAGCAGACACCAGAACTTACCCAAAAAGAAACTAAAGATAGCTATGCTTCCTCGAGAGGTGACATTATTTATGGATAATAAAAATGTTAAAATAATTATTGATGCATCTGGATAAAATAAGAATGTATTACATACTCTTGCCAAATCAGCCTTTGATAACTTAATTATTTTCAATTATTTCAACATATATTTGCTTGATTTATTTTGTAGCAAAAATAAATCAGTTCTTTCCCAGGTAATGAAAGTAATTTGTCTAAAATGAACTAATGATCCAGAAACATTTTACAAATCTGAGAGTTGTTCAACATTATGCTTGGGTTGGTTCATATTCAAGTATCAGCCTTCTTGAGATTGTGATGGGTTCAGAGTCAGCCTGACAATAAGCACCACTCATATAGAAAGATTGGGTACATTTTGATAAATTATGTAATAGTTGGCAAGAGGATATGTTGGGATATGTTGGCTATTAAATATAAGAAAAATCATATATATGGAGAAAATTTACCAAAATTCATAGCAGAATTTCAGAAGAAAATTATTTAGATTACAGATATTCCAATATATGCATATAATTTTTTTCTTCTGTTCAATTATGTTAAATTCTTGGAGACTAACTGGGAATGTCCTGGCAGTTTTCTTGACAACTATACAGAAACATGTTCTAAAGATTGTGAACAGTTTTAAATATATTGCCAAAGTTGTGACATAATCATTCACCTGATAAAAAATATTCATTCTGAATGTTGCTTTTAGTAATAGATCTAATAGTGGTGTTTATTTATTTTCTAGTCACACCCAGCTTGCAATGGTCCCGACTTTACATGGCATCGTTTCAATATTAGTGGTCATAGTCCACTAATTCAACATTACTTCGAGAAACATGGTGCTGAATCAAAATCAGGATGTGACATCTTTCTCTCTAGGAGGGAGATACACAAACCAATGCCATATCCTTATGATGTTCAGAAGGGAAGTATTGATGGAAAATTCTTAAGACTGAGCTTCTTGGTTCACTACTATAAGACATGCAGTTAAATTTACATTTAAGTGTCTAGGTCATTTTGGTAACCTATTACTTTTTCTTTGTGGTTTGCTTAAGAAAAAAATTCTAAGTAGAAATTTCCTTTACATTTAAATTCACTGATTCTACCAAAACATATGCAGAAGTGATCAAGGAAACATTTTGTATCCTCCATCAGAAGCACAAAGCCTTCAGAAAATGTTATTGGCAACAATACAGAGAAATGAGGAAATTTGATGAACAGAATAAATGTAACCAGGAACTTTATAGGTACCCAAAAGTGTATATTGAAACTATGTAATTTTATGCATATAATGCCCACATTTTAAAACTATTTTTGGATGTAGATATGGCTTGTTTAAGAGTCACATTATTTTCTTCCTCTAGACTTTCAATTTTTGTTTCATACCATCTTGTGTAATGAAGAAATCTTACCCATTATTTTGAATTAGTTGACATTGATTTAATAAAGAACTGAAATGAATTCTAGCATCATGATATCAACATGAATGAAACAGGGCTCCCTCTAGGAATTTCCTGCTTCTTACACAATGCATTTATTGTTAATACTTATTTCTTCATTGACCACTATGAATTATTCATTACACTAACCCAATACATTGCTTTAAGGATTCTTGCATTTGTTTGCTCCCACATTTACGTATTTGATTTGCCCTGAGCTTCACAGTTCAACAAAATCCAAGCTTTTACTTTGTAACATCCATGCATACTCTGTAAGAATTGCGTTTCTATGGTGTGGATGTTATACTTTTCCTGAATAATTTCAGCAATAATTTTTTCTTTAATTTTGAAAAAATCCCAATAACTTAAATATATTACTGTACTTTTCCTATACTGGAGAACTCAACTGCTTAAATACTTTTAATAAAATGACAGGAGCAACTTCTTTACTACCCTCACTCTTGCAGCCCAGTTTCTTCCTCATCTTCAAATGAAATACGTTATTCTATGGAAAAAAACCTCAATATCTCATAAGTCCCTGGATTGTAACTTGGACTCATTGTGAAAGGCTTTATGTATGTATATAATATGTCTACATATATTTCAAGCATTTAGGAGTTGCCTGCTTGAGAGCTTTATTAGAAAATATGGCTTCAATCTTTAGTTGCAATTATAAGCTAGGTTTCTTCTCAGAATTAAAATTCAAATAATTTCTCTTCTGCTACTTTATGCTCAAGTTAATTTCAATTTTTCTCTCATCCTGTTCTGCAGAGAAGCTATAAAAGAAGAGATGAAAAAGAGAAAAGCACAAAAACAAAAAGAATTGCTTTCTTTGAGGGATGGGCAGAATAGCTCAGAACCTTCATTCCTGTTGTCAAAAGATTCTTCAGGGAAACACCGTAATTAACCTAGATCTCGCCTTCTGAACTGACATTGATTGAGTTCACTGGAAGTATGTTACAGAATGACAATTTAAATAAAATTAAAGAACCTAGGTTTGGTACTAAATGTAAATGTATTGCTAATTGGAAATAAATGAATGCTACTGTATTAAGGGGGAAGAATATGATAATGTTTTAGGAATGCTACTGGATATAATTTATTTTATTACTTTTGAATATGATATGTATAATTCTTTTCCATTACATTTGATTTTATTGTATCTCTTTCATTCTTTGTCCAGTTTAAGAATATATTGACTCTAAATTGGATTATTTGCAGCTTTTCTAACACCAATTTCATAATAGGGATACATAATGGCAATACTTCTTTTCTTTAGAATTATAATGTCTACGTTTGGAATGTTTAATTTGCTAACTGAACTCTACATTTAGCTCCTAGTGAAACTAATGTGCAAGGTGTTATTTTTCTTTGTTCTTCCATATTAGTCCCAGTAAATGAAGTTTAAAAGAACATGCATTTTTAAAGAAGAGCATTTCCAAATATTAAAAATTGTATTATACTAGTATGTCTATAATAAGTTGTAATTATGTTGAAATTTAATTGTTGTAATTAAATCATGACAATAATAGATATGGATTGTAAATATATATAATCAAGAGAAACTATTTCTATTCTCTTTGTAAGAATATAATATTTAATTAGGTTCTGAGCACTACCTTTCAAAGAGGATATTCCTAAACTGGAACATATACAGAGGAGAGCAAGCAAGATAATTAGTGGCCTAGAAGTTTACATTTGTGAGGGAAAACTGGGGAGACATGATAGGTCTCCTCAAGTATCGGAAGGGCCAGCAGAATTGATCAAGTTGTTCTTGAAGATATGCGAAGAAAAACTGAGCTTAAAGGAGGTAGATTTTAGTTGATCATAAGGAAAAAAAATCCTAATAGTAAAAGCTGTTCTGTTCTGCTCTTACTTGTTAGGAAGCTTTTCCTTAAATCCATTATTCTGTGGAATGTTTTTGCCAATCTTGGCAATTTACTGTGGAATTCTGGGAGTTGAAGTCCACACATAGCAAAGTGGCCAAATTTGAAAAAACACTGTCTGAGAAGCTAATTTCTTTTTTCCCTCCAATTTGGGAGCTCTGTTCCCAGTAGCTGTAAATTGTGCCTCCAAAGTCGATGTCTGAGCTGCAGGCCAGTCTGTGTCAACTTGGGTCAAACTCAGTGGCATATAAAGCAAGAACTGAGCAGCATTTTGAGTGAAGAGAAATCAGCATCTCTGTTTCTAAGGCTGCAGATTATTTTCTCCCAGGTTTTCTCTCCCAGCCCAATTTACTTCCAAAATTACTAAAATGTTACTAACAAGTTGGCATAAAGGTGACATGAGGAGAGAGTTGAGAGGAAATAAACTTCATCTATCTAGTTTACCTCAGAGCCTAACTACCTATCTAATTTGCCTCATAGCAGAATGTCTGGTGAGGAAGCGATAGAGGTATGAGTAGGGGAAGACTGATATGCCATTCTGAGCTCATTTGTGATAAAAGAATTGTAACTTTTTTACAGAAGATAAAGGAAAGTGGTCTTTGTAAACTTGACGCTTCCAGCTTTCTTTCTGAGGCAAGAGTAAGAGTTGGCCTCCATAGATAAAATCTGTATTAAAATGTGTTCTAGGAGGATGAGAATCACATATACCTTGTATACCGTATATTAGTTTTTTTCAAAGTTGCACTTTAAACAATATATTATTTCTCATTTATTAGATGGCTATTGCAGATTTAGACAGGAAAATGTGGCCTATGATGGAAGTGAACAACATTTTTATGTGAATAGGATAACATGTATAATTATGTAATAGATATATTGCATAATTATCTATTATCTATATACACACAAACACATTTATCATCTATGTACACACACAGTTATATTTGTGCATTATAAGAGTGTAATTTAAAGATGATTACATAAATTATACATTGCACTATAATAAAATTCACTTGGAACCTGTTAGTTTATTGTTACCATAGTTTTATTACCACATTGATATATCCTACATTTATTGTGACTGCTATTATTAACTGGGATTTTAACTTGCAAACAGCACAATGACACATGGGTTTTAATCTTTAATTGGCCAGACTATGTTCCCTTGCCTTCCAGCAAAGTCAGATTGCCTCCTTTTATTCCACCTCTTGATGGGACACAGTGAGCTTCTGAACTTTGTGTGTGTGTATTTAAATCTAAAACTGTATAGAACAGTTTTATCAAAATCGATTTCAGAACACTGGAGGTCATTGTAAATGCATTAAAAATCTTAAGGGCTTAATTAATAAATTATTTTGTCCTAAGATACAAGAAACCTAATATATAAAAATATTTAAATATTAATTAGAAAGTAGAAAAGATTAATATGAATAAAAGAGCAGGTAGAGATGCTGTTTGATGCATTTTGAATAACCATAGCTTTATGCTTCCTTCCTTTCCTCAGAAGAGTTAGGGTCTCTGTTAAAGTACATTTATTAATTTCATTCAGAGTATTATCACCTCATGTTTTAGCCTAGTTAAACATACTTTCTTGAGAGACATTTGGTTTTCTGAGATAACTGTATGAGATAATTATTATTTCAAAAAGGACAGCATTACCATTAATTTCATAAATCTCCAGGTTTAAATTTTAAATTATTGCCCATATTCTGGATGCTAATTTACAATATTCAAAGAACTGTGACTATTACTATAAGTTAAAACATATAGTAAATATATAGTGTTTGAGGACTGCCTTCATGTATTATAGACATTCGTAATTACAGTGAACTGGGTGTGAAACCTTTTTTTAAAAAAATCTCAAATGATGTTGCAACATTTTTGGTAATCTATTTCTCCTTTTGAATCTTCTACGTGGAAAAGATTTAAATCAGTGCTGATTCAAAGATCAGATCACTGTAATAATGAGAGGTATATTTATTTTTAAATGAAATTCATCTGAGTTAATATATTTCAGCAATCTACTTAGCCCTTCTAGGCTAGCATATGGTAAACATCAAAAACTCATAAAATAATTACCTTATTTATGCTTTTTAGCAGTATTGAATTGATTTCTGCAGCACTGACTGAATTTTATTAGTTCTGTTTTCACAATGAAATCTATAGAAGACCAAGTTGTACAAGAAGAGCTAGGATACCAAGATGAAGAGGTATGGAATTATATTTGGTTCAGTAATAATTTTCAGTGTAAGCTGTCCCTTGAGAAAATTCCATACAAGAAATGTAATAAAATGGATAGTTCATCTACAAATAATAAATCAAATGTAGATCTGTGTTTATATTGTCATTACTTATCAGCATCAAAATAAGAGTTAGTTGGCAACAGGCAGGTGATCTCAGCTGAAAATAAAGAGTTAAACAGAATTGGAGTTGGTATCTAAGGAGTTATCAGGACTGTAGACTAATTAAAAACTTGAGTCTTGGATGGGAAGAAACAGGCTGAACCTAAGCCCAAATAAGATGGAGTTTGCATTTATTCAACAAGATTGTCAACTAGTTCCTATGTTTCTTTTGGATGGGTTGACTGTCCTAAACATGGTAGTGTATAACTTGGATGTTCTCCTTGATTCACAGTTACTACTAAATATACTTAAGATATACTTTACCTTTTCCCACATTTAATTAGATAAGATTAAGGGTTCAAAAATATCAAAATAAGTTATGTAGATGAGTCTGTGCATTGGTGAATTCATCCTTGTTGGAGGGGGTATTGCTGGCTCCTTTTAAAGAGATGCTTGTCTATCCCTACTTAAGAAACCATAGCTGGACCTTCCATGTTGAACAATTTTCATCCAGTCTCCCACCTGCTTTTAGGAAAAGGGATCAAGAAAGTGTTGGCATTGCAACCTTAGAGGATCCTGAAGGAAACAGATTATTTGGATCCTTTTCAATCATGTTTCAGGCTCTGAAATGGGACTGAAACTGCATTGGTCCCACTCATGGATGATGTCAGATGGGAGCAAGATGGTGGCACTGCTTCTATCCTTGCTCTCCTTGACCTTTCAGCAGCTTTCAATACAATTGCCCATGGTATCCTTTTGGGCCAACTTGAGGAATTGAGGTTGGGTGGCACAGTTTTTTGCTGTTTCCCCTCCTTCCTCCAAGGCCAGTCCCAACTGGTGTTGGTAGGAAATGAAAAGTCTAGCTCATGGCCCCTTTATGGGGTGCTACAGGGCTCGGTGCTCCTTTTCCACATCTACATGATATCACTGGGTGAGATCATCCATCTCCATGGAATGAGATATTACTAACATGCTGATAATACCAAATTATATATCTCCGTCCCTGATGAAGTGAGTGCTGTAATGGATGTCCTTTTACAATGCCTGTATGCTGTGGAGGAGAGGCTGGGTAACAACAGATTTAACTGAACCCAGTAAGAGAGTGGGTGGCCTCTTCTGTTCCTGGGAGTTTATCATCCCTGGTCTTGGATGGAGTTGCACTAGCCCAATGCATAACTTGGGAATCTTCTTGAACTCACGACTCCTGATCAAAAGCAGGTGATGGCCATGGACAGGAGGCCCTTTGCCCAACTCCACATTGTGCACCAATTAAGTCATTTCTTGGACAGGGAAGCTCTATGTTCAGTCACTCATTGCCTAGTCATCTCCCAATTGTACTATTGCAATACGCTCTACATGGGGCTACCCTTGAAAAGTATTCAGAAGCTTCACTGGTGCAGAGTGCAGCCATATGGGCCATATTGGGTGCCCAAAGAAGGACACATGCTATATAACACCCTTGCTCCATGAACTGCATTGAATACCAGTTTTCTTCTGGGTCCAATTCAGGTGTTGGTGATCATTTATAAAGTTCTACATGGCATAGGATCAAATTATCTACAGAACTGGCTTCACCTCATCTCATCAGCTTGCCTCAATCAATCAGGCAGATATACCGCAGGCCCTGTCAATCAAAGAATTTTGACTGGTGGGGTCTAGGAAGAGAGCCTTCTTGGCCACTGCCCCCACTTTATAGAACATCCTATCCCCAGAGGTGAGAAAGCAACCCCCCAAAATCTTGACCTTCTGCAAAGGAGTTAAAACTTGGCTCTACAGCCTGAGTGGGGGGGTGGGGGGCACAGAATGTCAGCATTCCATCCATGTTCCAGTAACTCATTCAGCACTCAGACACAATTAGATCCAAGTAAGAATTTATTAAAGAAACCATGTTGGCACATCTGGGAAA
>JANHFL010008285.1:24746-45862 GCA_032468155.1 Oxyrhabdium leporinum
ACTTTATCCCCCGTCCCTACAAGACGGGTTCGGTCCATTGACCCCTCTCCATGCCCCAGTTCGAGATCCCATCGCAAAGAGCGATGGATATCCCGTGCCGCTGCTTCGAGGCCCCGCCCCTTCTCCTGTTTGCCATCTATCTCAGTATAAGGCAACTCTGGGTAGTTTATAATGTTCAAATAAAATCAGAAATATATGTATAAATATATAAAATTATATTTAAAAATACAATAAAATATTAGTTACAACTAAAGATGGGAAGGGAGGAGAATATATGAGGGGGAGGTGGGAACTGCTATTAATTGATCAACCACCTCCAGTGTGAAATTCCCCCATCAGGGCTCTAAGCCAACAAGCAGAACCAGGTCTTCAGGCTCCTACAGAAAGACAGGAGGGTGGGAGCCAATACAACCTCAGGTGGCAACATGTTCTAAAGGACTGGGGCCACAGTAAAGAAGGCTCCTGGACACCACCAGCTGGAATTCCTTGACTGATGGGATCTGCAGCATGCCTCCACTGCTGGCATGGGTGGAGCGGACCTGTCTCATGGGGGTGAGATTGTTTGTGATAACCTGGGGAGTGGCACGAAAGCAACAGAGCCAGAGAACAGGTCCAGCTCCCCTTTATTGCTTCAATTTTGTCCCCAAACATCCCCACGTTTACTACAAGTCCTGGAGCAAAGCTCTCACATGCACCTTCAACAGCCTCTGGCTGCAAGTAGTCCAATAAGTGAGGTTAGCCAAATATTTACCAGGGACGGCATTCCAATAATCCAGGTTAGCCAAACAGGATTAACCAAGAGTAACCAGGGCAAGAATTTCAGCAAAGCAGGCAAACCGGGCAAGCTCCACGAGACAGAGCACACTAATCTCCAGGTGTTGGCAAGTGCATACAAGGGTTCACAGATTCCACACTTGTTCCCGACAAATGCCCCTCTCACTGGCACCTCCTTACATCTCAGTCTCCAGGTGTGCCTTGTGAAGGGGAGTGAGGCACTCTCTTCCCTCGTAGCCAGCTCAGTCTGCGTTGGTCTCGCCTTCTCTCTTCTCTCCGTGTTCTAGGATCAGCAGGGGATGGTCCTTGCTCTTCTCCTGAGCTCTGTCTCTCTTGCTTCTGCCTATCTGCAAGTCTTTCTAATTCAGAAAAGCCTTGCCCAGACTGACTCTGCCTTTCCCCAGTTTCCTCCAAGGCCAATGGAGCTGCCCTCTCAATCTCTGTCGGCTCTAGTTCCAGCTCATTTCCCCCCACAGATTCAGACTCCGATGGCGGCATTACATGGTTCCTCAACTAATCTGGACCCATGCCATGCAGGGCTTTATAGGTAATAATCAATACTTTGAATTGCAACCTGTAGCAAACTGGTAGCCAGTGCAACACTCATAATAATGTTGTAACATGGGCCTTTTTAAGGGGCCCCGAGGATTGGGCACACTGCTCCACTCTGCACCAGTTGAAGCTTCCAAACGCTTTTCAAGGATAGCCCCCATATAGAGCACATTGCAGTAGCATGAGATGACTAGGGCGTGAATGACTGACTGCAGGGACACCTAATTCAGGAAAAGCTGCAACTGACGCACAACCCAAAGTTCTCTTTTACCCAGTCTTGAGTCCAGGAGAACACCCAAGTTGCAGACCAGGTCTGTCTGGGTAGTGCCACCCCATCCAGACCTAAAGCAAAGTCCCACATCTTTAAGTCCATATACCCAGAGCCATTTGGTCTTGCCAGGGTTCAGCCAAAACCTGTTTTTCCCACATATTCAGAACTTCAGGTAGTCCTTGATTTACGACCACAATTAAGACCAAAATTTTTGTTGCTAAGCAACACAGTTGTTAAGTTGCACAAAGGCTCTTCTAGCCACAATGTCACAATGTCACCTACTCTGAGCAGGCAGTATGAGTCCAGGAGCACCCCCAAGTTACATACTTGATCTGTCTGGAATAATGCAAATCCATACATATTTAATGATTATAAACAATTTTATGATCTTTATTGTCACACTTGTTAAGTGAATCACTGCTGTTGTCAAGTTAGTAACACAGATGTTAAGTGAATTTGACTTCCCTATGACTTTGCTTGTCAGAAGGTTGCAAAAGGTGACCACGTGATCCTGGGACACTGCAACCGTTATAAATGTGAGTCAGTTGTCAAGCATCTGAATTTTAATTGTGACCATAGATATTCTTCAGTGATCGTTAAAACTGTCATAAGTCACTTTTTTCAATGCCATTGCAACTTTGAACAGTCACTAAACAAACTGTTGTAGATCAAGGGTTACCTGTATACTACTATTATTACTACATGTTTAGGAGTTTTGATCAAATATTATATAATTGTTTGCTCTTACTACTTGCATTATTTGTTCAGTGTACAAAGCAATTTACAAATATTAAATTACCATGACTGCAAGACATTAAATAGTTTCATTTTTTTCTCCCAGGAACCAGGGTTTCTGACTGCTTTTGAGTATAGTGAGAAGCGAAAGATGGTATTCCATATTACCACTGGAAGCCAGGAATTTGAGTTAGTAAACTGACAACCCTATACCCCTATTTTTTTCATTTCTTCCATGCTCAAGTTTTTATTGTTTTGATTTTAATTTAGTTTCAGCTGACTATCTGTGCTGCCCCACTCACTTACACTCACACGGCAGTGTGGTTTATGGAAGGTTTTATTTGTCTTTTGTCTTCCCCCAGCAGTTCTCTTCACCCAGCTATAGAACTGTTCCAACCAAAACCAGCCACAAGCAAGCCCAGAGTAATCCCCCAGGCAATGGCCAATTAGTCCATAACACAAATAGCAAGCTGCTCAAGCAGCAAGTCCAATAAACAAACATAAAGCCCCCAGGCAAAACTTAATGTACATCCATGTTCGCTGATGGGTTATAGAAATCCAGAGTCCCAGGAAACATGAATGAGCATATAGCCACAGCCCACACATGTTGCTTCCAGCAAAGCCTCCTTCCGCCTGCCATGCTAAATAGCTCCCGGTGCAGTCCATCAAGAGGAGCAAGGCCTCTGTTTGTCTGCTCTGCATGCTCTGAGATTCACCACAGCAGGCAGATCCTCCCCCTCTTCTTCAATGGTCTGCAAGCTGCCCCTAGCCAAAGCTGTTCTTCTGGCAGTTCAGGGTCAGTAATTCCTGACGTGCCAGGAATGATCTCATTCTCCCTCCAGCCAGCCTCTGAGGAAGTTTTGGAGGAGTTGTCACTATCTTTATTGCTTCAGCAGTATGATAATTAAGCATTTAACAGTCCCAGAGATTATACTTTCTATTGGGTAAAATGAAAAACTGTTAGAGAATGGGCCAAATTCTGCTTATTAAGGGACAAATTATTTTAAAATTAATTAAATTAATATATAGCATATCTATAAGCAACTGCCAGTCACTAAATTGTAATGGGGATAAGTTTAATAAATTTAAATGGTTGCTTTGATTTATAAATAAAGCTGAAAAAACCCCAAAAGGGAATATTCTGATTAATTACTCTTTTTTATATTTCCCTCTTTTGCAATATCATGTATCAAATTTATTTTACTACCATCTCCTGATATTGTTAAAGTTACATTTTAGTATTTTTCATTTTAAGCAATAAATTATTCCTAGATAATTTAGCACACTAGATACTCTATCAGCTCCCACTCTATCAGATACAAGCAACCAGATCCACATGTGAACAGTCAGTTAGGTATTTTATTTCTCAGGCCTATAAACAGCCTATTGCATCTGGGTGAGACTAGATAAGGGGGGGGTGCCTTCTTGAGCCCATGTAGGAATTCCAGACTAATTCCTCATTTGACTCCTCCCCCTGGCTTGGCCAGTCTCAGTCCTATACATTCCATGATTTTAAGTTTTTTTCTTCTTTCCAGTAAACTCCTAGGTGGTGGGATTGAAAGCATGGCTATCACAGAAGCCTTTGGAGGTTAGTGAACATATTGGGGAATAATTCCCAAAACCATAGGAATTATAAGTATATTGAACAGGCACTATATTTTGATTTGTTTAAAAGTCATAGTCTTTTTAGACCTGGAAGGAGCTATACCTTTTTTTGTATTCTAGGACCTACTATGTATGTAAGTAAAATATATCAGATTGTAATATATCTAGATCAGTTTTCTTAGTGTGATACCATTCAGGTTGGGTAGAGTTCCCTGAAGATATTGGGTTGTGAATTCTTATGGTAGTCATTGCAAAGCATCTTTAGAATGCCTAACTGCAAAAGTTGCTTTAAACCTTTAAATCCATTATTAAAATTATTTAATGCCATCTTAATATTTTTAAAGTATTTTAAAGCTGTATCTCTGCATAAATGTTATTTCTAGTTGAAGTGAGTGGAACCTCAAGTAGATAGTAGATAGGTATCCACTAGGCAGGCCACACCAGAAAAATCAACTTCACAGGATGAATAAAGTTATACTATAGTGACAGAATCTTGCAATCTTCTTTTTATAACCAGAGAATAAGGACAGTCTGAATCACTTCTGAATACTATCTTCTTCCTCAGACTTCAAGAATATTTCAATCCTATCTCCATATTTCTGTCAAACTATCTTGCTCAATCTCTACATCGTGTCCCTTCTGAGTGGTTTGCATATCAATTTCATTGGATAATATTATCATGATATACAATTGATCTTTCCATTATGTGAGAATATAAATATTTTTATATAAATATATAAATCTTTATAAAATTTATCTGAACATTGGAGCTTTTCTGCCAGTAAATTGATATGGTTTCAAAGTAGTAGTTGTGTTAGTCTGAAACAAAACAAAAAAAGAAACTTTGGACTAATTAGCTAATGTATCCTTGCATGATTGACTTCCCTTCTTTACAATTTATTTTTTTTTGTTTTTATAGAATTCCGAACAGGCAAAACCCAACTTTCCCATACTCTTTGTGGTATGTATCAAATAATAATTATATTGAAAACTGCATGTTCAATATGCAAAAATATGCTGATGGTATTTAAAATCACACACATATGATGTGTGAACACTAAATATTATAGTAGCTGAAGAATTAGCTTTCTTCTCTACAGTGGTGGATTGTATATCTCACTTGGTAAGGATAACTCTAATCCTGCCTTCAGCCCCATAGCCTTTCTGACTCCCTAGTATGAAAGCAAGTCCCTTTACAAAGGGACCACATTACAAAGAAATGAGTTATACTGTGAATTTAAAGCAACCATATTATGAGGGAAAGAACTATAGGAATTGCCTTCTAGTCTTGCTCTGGCAGGTTTCTTAGCAATATCATCTACCTGAAGGTATTTCCCAAAATCATTATAACAGAAAAGTGTATTAAATGCTCGGGCTCCGAAGCTTTCTTATCAGAATCTCAATGGTAGTGGAAAGAAGAGCAGCCAGGCTAAGCAGCTTATACTATGTATGCAGCTGGCATGTCGTCAAGTCAGAATACTTGATATGTTCCATCTGACAAGGGAGACGATGAATGATCAGCAAATGAAGATGAGACTTCTTCCATTGTTTCTGACAGCATCCATTTTATGGCAGCCTCCGATTTTTCAATTTTACTATATTGTACAAGATAAATGTGGCGGAAACCGTGTCTGCACTACTAGACTATTCTCAGCTTCATACAGGGCTGCAGCAATATTTCCAATCCCTTCTTATCTGCAAATGTTTATTTCTACAGAATTTAAGACAACATACAATATACAAGGAAGAAAATACAAATATAAATCCAATATAAAATATACCATAAAATAACAAAAACAAATCTATATGATAGTTATCATCATTAGTTCCCATTTCACCCTGAGAAATGCCATTTCTAAAATGATTTTAGAATAAATTAAACACTTTCATTTTGATCTTTACTCACCTTTAACATAATACTGTAGTATGGAGCTTTTGATGCAGAGGCCGATAGAAAAAAGGGGATTTAATGTAAAATTCATTCATTGTTTTGACCCTTTGATTTTGGATATTTGAAAATTTGTTACTATTATTCATTTTAGTGACAGCCCAACTTCCAGGAGCAGATGGATATACAGGAGGGAAGATTATTTTCATTGACACAGAAAACACATTGTATCCTGAATATATTGTGCTGACTGAACAGTGTGAAAGGATTTCAAAGGATTTCCTATACAGTATTAATAATACATTTTAAATTTGAGCTTATAGTACAGCATAAGCAGGAGACATTTAATGTGCAGAGAGGACAAGGTGAAAGCTAACTAAACAAATTTACCACATGCAGGGAAGTGATCTTCCCATTTGCCACTCATTTTGTATCTTAATGCTTACTTGAATACATGTTGTTCTCACAATTTGCAAAACACAAGCACTTTCACCATGAGGTTTGTCAGTGTAGAACTCATGGAGGACATCTTCATGATGTCAATCAAGCTGCATCCAAAGTTGTTAAAACAGCCTGTCAACTAATTTGGTTCCCTGAGTTAGGCTGGATGTTGCATCCTAGGAACTGAGAAGTAGGAGATATAGGAGAAGTCACTGAAATGTGGACAAAGTCCATAAACTCAGGATGAATTTAATGGAATGTGAATTTAATTTGTCCTTCAAATGAGGTCAAAATACAAATAGATTTTTAGATCATAAGTTTTGGAAATTTGTATTACATCAAAACTGGTTTGCAAGTAACATCTGGCAATCAAAAGAGCATAGCTATTAAAAAGGGGAGGAATTAGCATTTGGAAGTGCTCAGTTTTGAGAAGATATTTGTCTTTATGAATGGGCCTCAGCTATATATCTGAGAACTGACTTAAAAATCACATACCTTAACTAAGAAACACTCCAGTCGTCCAGACCGCCTACGTGACATTGCTGATCGCTTCAATGCAGATCATGAGGCAGTTCTTGACAATGTGTTGTATGCACGGGCTTATACTAGTAAGATTGCAACAAGATGGCACAGGAATCCTGCTCATTTTAAAAATGAACAATTATGCATCAAAGGGTTATCACTGGAATTATGTCTATTTTTAAATTTGTGTTTCTGTTTTGAATATGCTCAGGATAATTATCACATAAGATTGAGTTATAAAGTTTCCCAAAATCTGAACATATTATCTATCAGTTGATTTATTCTCCCCAAAGAAATATTTATACTGACTTCCCTTCAAACCATATTACTGCACTATATGAATTCTGTACAATGGGGTTTGTTTATAACACAAGAGACTGTTTTGTTAAGGAAATTAATGTAATAAAGGTATTTTTTTTCTTTTTCTAATACAGTGTTCTGTATAAACACTCTTTAAATGTTTAATTTGAATTTTCTAAATCATTGTGATAAGACCACATTTCTGCAAGCTTGTTACAATCAATCAATCAATCAATCAATCAGAATAGAGCTGGAAGGGACCTTGGAGGTCTTCTAGTCCAGCTCCCTGCTCAAGCAGGAGCACCTATACCATTTCAGATAAGTGACTGTCCAGTCTCTTCTTAAAAACCACCAGTGATGAAGCACCCACAACTTCTGATGGCAAGCTGTTCCACTGGTTAATTGTCCTCAGTTAGGAAGTTTCTTTTTAATTCCAGGTTGCTTCTCTCCTTGATTAGTCTCCATCCACTGTTTCTTGTCCTGCCTTCTGGTGCTTTGGAAAATAAGTTGACCCCATCCTTTTTGTGGCAACCTCTCAAATACAGGAATAATGCTGTCATGTCTCTCCTTGTCCTTCTTTTCTGTAGACTAGCCAAATCCAAATCCTGCAACCATTCTTCATATGTTTTAGTCTCCAGGCCTTTAATCATCTTAGTTGCTCTTTGCACTTTTTCTCAACATCTTTTTTGTAATGTGGTGACCAAAACTGGATGCAGTATTCTAGGTGTGGCCTTACTAAGGCTTAGATTAGATTTTATTAAGTAAATAAATAACTAAATTAGGAAAGTCACATCAAATGTTTGAACATGACACTTCAAATCACCTCTATATGGAAATGTTGCAGAATTATAGGTAAAATTTATAATTAGATATATAAACATTAATGTGACCTCAGTTAGAAATGAGTATTAATTATCATATTCTGCACAATTTTCAAGAGAGGATTTCAACTATTTATGAAGTATTTAGCGTCTTTTGGAATTATTTTAAAGTAACATTTTTTAAATGGCAACCTAAAGATACTAAAATTTAGTTATGTCAGTTGTAACAAGAACTCAGCTACTATACATCTTGGTCTATATAGCAAGTACTTCTTTTTTTCTGATTTAAAACAAGTATTATTATTATTACTATTTCCTCCTTGGAAGGTGAGCATCAAATGGAACTACTTGATTATGTTGCTGGCAAATTCCATGAGGAACCTGGCATCTTCAAACTACTGGTATGTATTTTATAATCCTGTTTATTATATGCTTCAATTCCTTTAATTAATATGTTAATGTTTTAACTTTATTCTCATGAACAAATGTCTTTTTGACATTTAATGTACAGATAATAGATTCCATTATGGCACTGTTTCGTGTGGATTTTAGTGGTCGTGGGGAATTAGCTGAAAGGCAACAGAAACTTGCTCAGATGCTCTCAAGACTTCAGAAAATATCAGAAGGTGAGATAATGTAAAAAAAAAAACTTGTTAAACACATGATTTTATGTACACTGTTTTCTCTTTTGAAAATCCCAGTGAGATTGAAAGACATAAGGGATGGAATCTTTTTAGTAATACTCACTATATATTTGTACTCCACAAAAGGACACTTGGCTTTTAATTCGACTTACACAACACCTTTTAATTTGGTTTTAATGATCTGGTTTAAGTTGATACTGCTGTATTTTTTTTAAACTAGTATTTCCCAATCTTGGCAACTACTAGATATGTATATTTCAACTGAAACAATTATCAGCAATAGGGAGTTTGAAGATTTGATGTCCACACATCCACACAATACTATTTTATTTGTTAGGGTTATTAAAACTGATCTTCATGCTTTTTCAATATTGTGGAAAGTTTTATGGGCATAGTTTATTAGAAATGCTTTAACAAAAGTTTGTGGAAAGAATACTAGCAGAATATTTTTTCTCTCTCTTTATGTCTATTTCATCTTTTGATGGATTTTTTTTACTGCAGAATATAATGTGGCTGTGTTTGTGACTAACCAAATGACCTCTGATCCTGGAGCAACTATGACGTAAGTAAATTATTGATGTTCTTAAGTCACAGAAATAGAATTTCTTAAATGATATTTTTAAATCACAGAAAAAAGTACTCTAGAAACCCAAAGAACTCAGTTTTATTTTGAACCATACTAATAAGGGATTCTAAGGAAATAGTTCATCTGAATGTCAGTTCAAATAGAAAAATGACTAAAAGTCCAAGCGAGATGTATAGTTTAAATGCGACTTTATATTTAAAATGCAAATGTTAAAAAGCATCTGGGAAAATGAGGTGAAAGTTACTGAGCAAAACTGAGCACAATGCAACTACTTCTTGTGTTGTCTCATCTGGAGAAAAGTCCTGCTCTTAAAATTACTTTTTTCTTTTAGAGTGGAGTTATAGTGTTCTAAGATTGGACCAATTCATATTCTCCCTCAATGATCCTGAGAGGGACTGAGGCTCATACAGTATCTTGTTTTCCCATTGCAGATTATACATAGCAAGCTTGTTACTAAAGCTTACTTGCAAATGATGTGTTCCTGGCTCCCTGCATAAAGATAGTAGTTGATGGGTAAATTAACAATGGTTTCAGGAACAAGAAAGAATGTTGTCAAGAATTCATTTGGATATAACAGCTCTGTCTTTATGTGATGTAGCTTTCAGGCTGACCCCAAGAAACCCATTGGAGGACATATTCTTGCTCATGCTTCTACAACAAGGATTAGTTTGCGGAAGGGAAGAGGAGAATTACGTATTGCCAAGATATATGATAGGTAATATAGAAACTGACTGGTACAGTACACTATACTTCAACATACTCTATGTAATCATTGTGTCTTATTTGGGTTTTAGGTTTCAAATAAATGTGTAAAAAATTAAGAAATATGACTAAATTACTTTAATGTACTGTCAGTTTGTGACAGTACTTTATAGTATACATTACAGTGTAGAATAGAATACAGTACAATAGAATATTATTTGCCCAAGTGTGATTAGACACACAAGAAATTTGTCTCCAGTGCATAAGCTCTCAGTGTCCATGCAAAACATGCATACAGGTAATTAACTTGCAACCATAATTGAGCCCAAAATTTTGGTCATAAGTCATAATAATCATTAAGCAAGACACCCACGTGACTGCAACTGCATGGATTGTTAAGCAGACAGATCAAAGAAGCTGTCTTCTGAGGGAGGATAGACAGTTCCCCTCCATGTGCAGAATGGAATTTTAGTGGCAGGCTGGAGAAAGGCAGTTCAGATCAAAAGATCTGAGCTTCTTTTCTTCAGCCCACTGCAAGAGTTGCCCTCACCTCCATGTAGATGGGAACTGTCATTTCTCCAGCCCACCATAGGACTCTTTACACACCCACACCCACATCAATCTCATATGGGGGGGAGGGTAGATTTTCCAGTAGGTGGTAACAGTTCGCAACTTTTCCTGTCAGCTTCTCCATTGGCTTTCTGGGAAAACCATTTGAAATGCAGTCATGTGGCAATTGGGGGCATGGCAGCAGTTGTTACTTTGAGGAAAGATCATAAATATCCTTTAAAAATCTGTCGTAACTTCAAACACTTATTAAATGATCTGCTGTAATTCAAGGACCACTTGTAACAGGATATCTAAAATATGACTCTGTGACTGCTTCTATAGTGAGAAAAGCTAAATGAAAATTACATTATTTTTGAAGGTAAGTAACATCAATTAAAATGTATAGGATTATAACATCTGGGCTGCAAAAATCACACCACTATATGGGGACAAAAATGATACAGAAGTTTAACTTTTTGCCCCTATCTAGTGTTCTTCTGGATTTCTGCAGCCACTTCTATCATGCAAAGTATCTCTCTATTTATTTACAAAATTCCAAAAGAAAAGTAAAATAATTATTTTTTATTTCTTTTTTCAGTCCTGAAATGCCTGAAAATGAAGCCACATTTGCAATAACTGCTGGAGGAATAGGAGATGCAAAAGAGTAGGCTGATCTTAATGATAAATAACTGAGAGACTCCCATCAAATTGTATCAAAAGTTATTTAGTTCCTAATTACTTAGGTTTATTATTCCAAATTTAGAAAAGTTAAAATTGAGAGGCAGCAATATGATTGCTGGAAATGTTCTTTGATATTGCTGAGCATATCTACATTGTTCACAAAAATAGTCAATCATGTGTAACCGTCCTTTTCATAACAGCACTAATTTTGTGCAGGGCGTTTGTACTAGGAGAGCACCAATGCACTGTAGTTGCAAAAATCTGAAGTCTAGAGATAAGAATAGAAAACATTTTCATTTAAAAACATCTCAAAATGCTTTATGGATCCTTAAATAATTTAAGGACTTTTAGTGTATGAATTTTACCTTTAACATATAGAATTACAGTAACTGAAAGTAATTAATCTTCATTTAAAAAAATAAATTTGTCAACTCTCTAGATAAGGAGTTTCTAGATCAGGGGTGTCAAACTTGTGTCGTTACGGCAGCGTCATGTGACGTATTGGTAGTTTTTTCTCCTTCGCTAAACCGGGAGGGAGCAGGACCAGCATATGATGCATCTGGCCCGCGGGCCACGAGTTTGACACCTCTGTTCTAGATAAAGTAGACTGGAATTAAAAATTGGAAATTGGTTTTACTCAAGGAATATTCATTGTTTGCAAAGATTAAATATTTGCTTAATTGTAATTAAAATACCTGTACATGAACTTCATGTAAAATCAAACAATTGCCTCTCTTTTTTTCTTTGAAAGAAAATTATATTGTCTATTCCATCTATGGATGTGTAATAAGCCCCCAAAATCTAAGTAGATATTTGATGGCATATTATTTTCCTGTTCCGTTAAAGCAATATTCAAACATGTACCTGTTTTTCTTGAATACTATCACTCACCAGAAAATAACACTGAGCATTCTGAATGTAAGTTGGAGTTCTGGACATGCATAACCCTCCAGAATAAGTTATTTTTCTTTTTATATTCTAATACAGCAGTCAGAAGTTGAAAGCATCCATTTGCCATTTGTGAATTAGTTGGAGTAGCCGATAAGATTTTTAAGCTATGATTATTGGACCAATATAGAACCTCAAGGCCATTATCTATCTAGTTAAGTGCCCACATGAAACAACCAAAGGCTTATGGCATCAGTAGATTATCTAGCTTAGCCTGTCAAACGTTTTGGACCAGAACAGTCACTGACTTGGCCATGGCCATACTGGCTGGACTAGTAGGCAGGTTCCATATATTGAAAGAGTACCAGTTTTCCTCCCCTCCCCAACCTCTTTTCACACAACATGAGACAACATGCTTGAAAATTATCCTGCTTATGTACTACCATCTAATTGATAGGAAAGTCCATAGAAAGTGTGTACATGGTGTACAAAGTTAGCACCCACCCATATTAAAAAAGGCAAAATATTATATTTCCTTAAAGGAGAAACACGCTCTTGGAAAGCAGCTCCCACTTTTGTTAATAGCCCCAGCAGGACTGGGCCAGCCCATCTAGAAGACAAAAGACCTTCAGCTCCAGGGTGATAGGATTAAGACATGGCCCTTCAGGACATAATAGGACCATTTAGCAGAAGACACAGAGCTCACTTCATTGCACAATTGCCTAAGGACATTGCATCACTCAGCAAACTTCAACTAAACCTGGGAGCTCAGGCAAACATGACCCATAGGAATCTGACAACAGCCAATATGTTCTTGCACAGGAACAGGAAGTTCAACTTCAAAGCCCAAGAGAAGGTATAACCCCCCCCCCCCTCCACTCTCAACTGTATTTGGTCAGCTGCCCAGAACCACCCACGTGTTTCTGCTTCACCATTAAACCATATTTCCAATCAGCTCCATGTTTTCAGTGTCTTTTTCCCAGCTTGAAACTGAACCAGATGGATGTTCCAACAATGGCATTCCTATCTCACACCCCATTGTTAAGAAAAAGGATTCCAGGAAGATAAAGCCAGCATAAACTGCCAGGGTAGGGTATCAGGGCATGTGGAAAGGACTTCTGAACAGGTGGGTTAGACCTCCCAGGGCTCAGTCTTCCTATAGTAGAATGGCACAACTAATATTTATATAGTTCGAAAAGTAATAGCTTTCAGCTAGGAAAGTAAGCTGAACTGTAGGAAACAATTGTTGCTGTATTTTGAAACAAGAAAGGGAGTTAGTTATTGGGGAAACATTCTACGTTATAGATATTGGAACTATTTGTCTCATAAATCTCATGCTTTTTCCTTCAATACAGCCGATAAGTATGATTGCTAAACTCCGCACATTGCAGAATACACATAACTCGCCAGTTTCTACGCAAAATGGGCAGCTAGTTTTTCCGCTCAAAATGTAGCGCTGCACTAAGCGACGGCAACGGAAATGCTACGGACTCGCACTTCCGTATTTTATTGCTTTTAAGATTGCTAGCACTGAAACTTGGCGTACATGTGTTTGGAGAATACATAAAAATAGGCTCTTCACGTAGAGTTCTTAGATAGCTTACAGCGCAACCTAGCGAAATCTTCTTAAATCGCTCCTATGAAGCGTGATCAGCGTACGCGATCACTGCTCGAGAATAAGCGTAGAGAAAGGTTTTCTCTTTCCTCGGTAATTCAAGAGACGTATCTTACGCAACAACCGGGCTGGCCGACAGCGTAAGAAGCGGCAAAACGGGGTGGCGGCGGCCATTTTGTGTCTGGAGGCCGGAGAAGAAAGGCTGGTTTGCTTTTTAACCAGCGCCAACAGTTCCTGACGCGACTCGGCTCTCACAGGCTCGAGAAAGCCAATCCCGCCGGCCATCTAGACAGGAAAATTAAGTCCCGGGAGTTGTTTTTATAGCCACAAAGCAGCAGTAAAGTTCAGAGTAGGCGCGGTTGGGCCTCTCAGCGCTACCCTTCACATAAGTCGCGCACAGGGTCCCTTTTCCTGCTTGGGAGAATGCGAGGCTTCGGTGACCGAGGCCGCGATCGTGACCGCGGCGGGTAAGGACCATGTGAATGAGGGAATCGGGCTTCTTTCAAGGGTTTTGTCGTATCTCTGCCCTCCCCTCGTCTCGCCCCTTAGTGTTCCTTCTGCTCCGTGTCAGGCAGAAGTACTTTGGATACAGCCAGAGTTGCCTGAGGGCTGGTCGTGCTAAATTTCTGCCTTTCTCGTAGTTATTAAAGCGTTTGGAGGACACCGAGGGGTGGGCTTCTGCCATTTTGTCGAAATGGGAAACGGTCGAAGTTGGGAGCAAGTTCCTCGGAACTCGCCGGCGACTCCTTAATTAATCAGCACAATAGTGGACTGCGGAGAGAGCAGATGTAATGGATGAAGGTCGCCAGTTTGTAGGGTTTGGGCTTTTATGTCGTGGGGAAAAGAGCACTTTAACAGTGGGACCTTTCCTCGTAAGGGGAAAAAAAAGGCTCGCTCTCCGGGTTGCTTTTCTTCCTCCCTCCCCGTATTTGTAAGGTTAAGGAAGCTTTGCCAGAAAATTTTATGCGGGTGGCTGAAAGATGGCGTCACAATATGGAGGTGAACGTTTGACTGGGAGGTGCCAGATTAATGTCGGCCTAGGAAGGGACGGAGATGGGGGAACGGCTGGGTTTTGGAAGGACTAGGCGCCCCGCGAACAGATTTGCATTTTCTTTCCTTTGAGCAGAGGGCTTCCATGCCGTTACTATATACTAGTTGACTCACCGGGGACTTTAACCCTCAAAAGCTGTATAGTCACTTATCTTATGATCCAGCATACCCTGTTTTTCTTTATCTCCTGGTGAATATAATAATTACTAACTGCCGAAATCCGAGTGGCTGCGTTGGAATAATCTAAAAATATTTTAATCGGATTTTTCTTTTGCTTCTGTCTATGTTCTTAGCAAGTTGATAAGAATGGTATTGTCTACTTACAAAATGTATCTGCTGCTCTAGTCGAAGAGTGGGAGACTTACGAAATCATAAAAATGCAATACAATGATTATAATCAAAATCTGCACTCATTTCAATCAGCCAGATGGAATCATCACCCTTCCCAACATTGTGGTATCCTAAGCTTGGAACTTTTGGCTGAAAAACTCCCTTTTTACAACCCCCTTAAAAGTACATTCTCACTGTATTCTCACTCAAGATACCTATCAGTTCTGATCAAATAAGTTAAACTTCCAAGTAAACATATTTTGGATTGGTATTTGATTGGAAGTTATGAATAATTGATATTTTACTGGGCAGTCCCAGGGATTAGTTCCATACAATATGAAAAGCTACATTATTTTGAGGGATGTTTATTGTAGCATGTGATTCTGAGGGAGCTGTAGTACCATTATTACAGTTTTGTCCAATTTTAACACAAATCTTTAAAATATGGAATATATTAATAATAGTGCGACTGATAATTAAAGTTAATCTGATATTGAATGGAAGTGCTCTACTAAAGCAATCCCAATTATATTTATGCAGAAATTATTGTATACATTAGTACTTGCACAAGGTGTGCTTTCACTGTAACTCACAAGAGTAGGCATCAAACTGCTTATTAATTATTACATGGTGTAAACTATTTTTAAAAAGAGAATAACTGTTAGCAAACTAGTTGAGAACAAATCTCTCCTGTCTTCAAGTGAAGAACCGGAAAACCCTGATACTTTCCTGAAGTACAGAAGCACTACAATGTAATTTTTGAGAAGTATCTTACTACTGTATTTTACAAATGCAAGTTTAACTATGTGCATTAAAATATACTTTTCACTGTATTTAGCAATAAATGGGAACAAACCTCACTGTCGGTCTGGTCTACCTGGGTAAACCAGACAGGAAACACAACTAGATGAGCTAAATCTCTCTTAAGGCTACATTAACAGAATCTTGCAAGTCTGAAAGTACAAAACTTCCCTGCTGTCATTTTAACTGCTTGATCTATTAATGGCAGATCCTTTCTAAGTTTCTTTTCTCTTGACTGTTAACCCAATGGGAACTCCTGCCTTTCTTGTCTGATTGTTTCTTAGGCAGCATCTCTTCTCCCTTTCCCTAAGGTCATTTCCACATTCCAATGTGCTTATTGAAAATAGTGGATTTTGTATTGGTTAAAATGCTTGGTTTCCTGCCCTTAGTTTCTACTTGGCTTTATTGATGTTAGTGTTGCAATTCAAACTGTATTCTGATGTATTTTTTTCAGTAATTTGTTACTCTTAAAGTAGAAAGAATATTGATTAAAGAGTTACATTTTTCTTCTATATTTTAATGTAAAACTTGCCCCATTTTGTCATTTCCATTGGAGAATGTTAATGGAACTACATATACAATACATTTCTACATATTTTTGTGTTCAAATATGTTTATTCTTTTATTGCCAAACATAAAATACAAAACAAAAGCAAAAAAAAATGAACAGATGTTCAACACTAACAATTTAAAGAGAAAACCTTTGTGTACAAAAAAAGAAAAAAATAGCCCAAATACCAAATAAGTCCCACCACGTTAAACATTTAAAAAAAAATCAACTCTGGCTGAATGCTGAAAGATACATCAAAAGTGTAATATATTTCTTCCCCTTACATAACTGGTCTACAAAATAGTCATAAATTTTCCCATCCATTTAACAGAAATGCTATATTATATAAATATATAAATAAATATTCCTAATGTGGAAAACTAATACATTGATCCAGTATATGTACATATACACAGACACATAAAAACAACAGATTACTCCCAAGTTAAAACTAATTTTCAAATCCCTTTGTCATTGTACTTAACATGTAGAAAATCCACAAACGGCTTCCAGTCTCTTATAAATTTGTTTAATCCATTGTCTTAATATCACTTTCCAAAACACTTTGTGATACTTTTTGCTCATTTACTGTCTATAAATTTTATTGAATCCAGACTTGGTTGTGCATATCAATGAAATGAATATCATTTTTCAGCCATGAGTGATTTTTTCCATTCCTTTCAGAGAGTAAATTAAGCATGGCTTAATTCAGATCTGGCATATTATATAGAATAAACATTTATTACCATTACTATTGATGTTTTTCAACATTAATTCTATTTCAGGTTAATCAACTAGAGAAAATAATCATTTCTGTCTAATCCTTT
This sequence comes from Oxyrhabdium leporinum, assembly GCA_032468155.1. NCBI lineage: Eukaryota > Metazoa > Chordata > Lepidosauria > Squamata > Cyclocoridae > Oxyrhabdium > Oxyrhabdium leporinum. The sequence continues at coordinate 41,879 of JANHFL010008285.1, forward strand.
AAGGTTTGGGAGCCCTCTGCCTCCTAAAAAATTTGGAAATCCAGGAGAGCGTTTGCGTAAGAAGAAGTGGGACTTGAATGAATTACCCAAATTTGAGAAAAACTTTTATGTTGAACATCCAGAAGTAGCAAGACTCACTCCTGTAAGTTCTGTTTTTTCTTTCACGTTTGTTTTACTTGTTGAAGTACTCCAGTTTTAATATCTCCAAATGCTGTAGCAATGAAAATGATTAAAATTGCCACCATTATCGTAATGAGATTTTCTATTCTTTATTGATTTTTTTAACGTAGTTCTGATCTGTGGTAAAAGCAAAGGATGCAAAAATTTGGACGCCACTAGATGGCAGAAAAGAAATGCTGCAAATAAAATTTTTGCAGCCCAGATCTACAGTCCTGTTCTGATCCATATTTTCTGTACTTTTTTTTAAATATATTTCATTTGTAGGTGGCTGTGGAGTGATTTTGTTCAGCTGAATCTCCAACTCTCTTTTTTCCTAGCTGCTATTTCCTAACTTGCAGGATAGTTTCTAGTGTTGTTTTGGCCAAAGGAGATGTATTCCAAGTTCAAAATACATGGGTGTAGTTGGAAAAAGGCCATTTTGAATTGGGACACTTACATTAAATTTGGATTGGTTTCTTCCATTTCAGAATGTTTACCCAACTGTATAAATCAAAATATTTCTAATCAGATGCATCATCTTCTGTGAATGCATCTGCAGAGTAAACAATTTGCTCTACTAATTTAATACAGGTTAAAATATTAGTACAGTTAAACATCTTTATTTGTTAATATGTTTGATTGGTTTATTACTTTGGAAATCAGTAGTTCACTTTTCATGTTAAAGAGTATATGAAATATACCTAGCTTGTTTAATTTTTTTGCTATAGACTTACTTAAAATCCTTTGGATGGCAAATTTGAAAAAAAACAGAGTAATGTGTATGGAGATTGTCAGTCATCCAGGTCATGGTTGTCCGAAAGGTGCTTTTTCAAGAGGCAACTGGACTTTCTGTTTTTTCTTTGAAGATGTTTCACTTCTCATCTGAGATGAGGTGAAGAAGCTTCTTGGATGAAAAGCGAAATGTCTTCAAAGAAAAACCAGAAAGTCAGGTTGCCTCTTGAAAAAGCACTTTTGGAAAAACAGATGTGGTCATCTGCATATACAAGATTATATTGCTAGAAGTTACATTGAGTATATGCATGAAATGGAGAAGGTTTTGAATATTTTCATTTATTTTTATTCCAATCTGTATTTAATTTTACATTTTGATAAGCTTCTGAAAACGAAGTCATTAACAGGAGAGTTCTCTGTCAAAAGAATTGCTAGAACAAGACTTTAAGTGGAGAATACAAAGAGATGGTGATTATTTGAAGTAAAAGGAATGAAAATTCATATTCAGTGATTGCTAATAATAATAAAGGAACATTACAATTTCTGTTTTTCATACTTTACTTGCAATTTTCACACTAAATAGTACGAAGTTGAAGAGTTGAGAAGAAAGAAAGAGATTACTGTAAGAGGGTCAGATGGCTGCCCCAAGCCAGTATTTGCATTTCATCAGTGTAACTTTCCACGTGAGTATTCTGTTATGCCCAAAACAACAGTGTTGGAGGATGGATGGGCATGTTAAATAGCATTATCTGGCTCGATGTATTTAGTTCTGGAAAATTGAGCTTAAGGACATAGAGATTTGGGGAAATAGTTTTTGAAATTAATGCTGTAATCTAAATTTATTTCAGTACAAGCTTTACTTGTATAGCATTTGCAATATAAATACCATGATGTTTATTTGTGTATTTTATCTGTGTTAATTTTTAGAATATGTAATGGATGTCTTGATGGACCAACATTTTACTGAACCAACTCCAATTCAGTGTCAGGGCTTTCCCTTGGCTCTTAGTGGGCGTGATATGGTGGGCATTGCACAGACTGGCTCTGGGAAAACATTGGCAGTATGTATTTTTCAGTTTCTTTCATTTTTCTTTTGTCTATGGATCTGTAAAAGTATTTTTATTGTATTTTGTTCACGTAATGTAATTAATGAACAAAATGAAAAATGTAATTTCTTTAAGTTTGGAACAAGTCATCTCGGGGTTCCAGTATTTATGTTTAGAAAGCAATGGAAATTTGTGGTCAGTTGTTGGCTCTGTTGTTTGCATCCCAGGGCTGCATCACTAGGTTGGGTGATAGATAGCGCTACCTACCTACTACTAACCAGCCAATTTTCATAACTTTGCCAAAAGGGTGATTTCTAAAAATATTTATAAAAAAAACCCTTTACAGGAAAGCATTGGGATACAAAGAATACATTAATCTTCTACAAAAGCTGAGTTGTTGATTATTTTTCAAATGAATCCCCTGGGATATCAGCAAACAAGATAAGAAAGAATGAGATAGCTAGTTGGATGAATTGAAAAAAATGGTACCATAAGGAGAATATTTACGTGGCTCGTGGCATTCATCGTAATTGTTACATTATTAGCCATAGCGGCATCTCAAACCATATCAATCCTTTTGGTTTGTTTTTATTTTGTTGGGCTGAAGGATCAGATACCATCTCCCTGAATGTACAGGTAATGCTCACTTAATGACAATTCAAAGTCAAGACAATGTTAGAAAGGGTGCTTTATGGCCTATAAAGCACTTTTGGCCATCACAAAATGTCACCACCATCCCCACCACCTGCAATCACATGATCACGATGGGTGCTTTGGCAGTCTGTTTGCATCGGTTGCCAATGTTCTGTGATCAAATGATGGACATCTGCAATCTTCTTTGCCAGCCTCCCCAGAAGATCAGTGGGGAAGCTGACAGGGAATGTTGCAAGCTGAGGCTGCTGCCTGCTTGCGGAGTCCCTCCTGAGTCTGGGGACTGGCTGAAATAGCTCTCTGTTGATTAATACCTGCTTGGATCTCCACATCTGAAATCCAAGCAAGCATGGAGCTTGGGAGTCCTCCTCTCCTTGCCCATGCAGAGAGTTCCAGTGAGACAAGGGTATGGGGATCTGCATGTTTGGATTTCAGCAGCCAAGCTCCAGGCAGGCACGGAGATTAAGATCTGTTTCATCCCCCTCAAAGTTTTCTGCAGAGGTCGGGAAAGACCCCAAACTCTTATGTCTGCTTGAACCTCTGCAGCCAAATTTCAAGCATGCACAGGGGAAAGGATTTTAAAATCTGCATCTGCTACAGGCACTAAGTTAAAAAATCCCCAGTCTGCAGTTCCATAGTCATGGAAAGGGATTCCATTTGTTGAATGACCCATGAGATCACTTTATGACCACAATGTGGTCATTGAGTGAAATGGCTACGGCATCTTGCTTAACTTCTGCTTCACTCAACAATCAAGATTTTAGCCCAATTGTAGTCATTTCTAATAAATAAATGCATGTTTACATGATCATGTATAACCAGTGCAGCTTCTTCAGGAACAAGGAGCATAAAAATGATCTAATTGGGACACTAGTGCATTATTACTCTTTCTATCCTGTTTTTAGTATATCCCTCTGAGACTTAAGCTGTAAGAAGCTTTAAGCTGAATTTTTAATTGAAATTGTATGCTTACTATTGCCATACTTACTTCAGATCTTTCTTGTTTAATTTTATGTTTTAACTTCTAATGCCTTGCTATTTTCTTGAGAATATAAGAATGGATGTACAGTGATTTAAAACAACTAATTAGCTTTCATCTTAATTAGCTGTCATAACTGAAATACATTTCTCTTCTTTTTCAGTATTTGCTACCTGCAATTGTTCATATAAACCACCAACCATACTTGGAAAGAGGAGATGGACCAATTGTGAGTGTTGTTGTTATTATTATTATAGATTTAATCTTCAATTCACAATCAGGCTGGTAGAAACTTAACAGTTCAAGTTCTAATCAAGGACCCAAGAGCTGTTAAGGTAATGACCGAGTATAGATTTTTTTTTAATTATTATTATTATTGAATTTATATACCGCCCCATTCCGAGGACTCGGGGCGGT